>JAQIBA010000082.1:281402-302282 GCA_028293925.1 Brueelia nebulosa
AAAAAAAACAGGATACAGTGTGATTTCTTTCTTTCATTAAGCAGTCATTTCCTTTCTTGGTTTTTCTATAATCCTGTCATAAAATGTTTAAATTCCTTAAGCGTTTTCCATCAAAGAGGCAAAAATTATATTTATTTTTTATAAAAACGTCGGATTTTAATTTTATCGTTTTTATTAAATTTGGTAATATTTTCCCGGGAAAAAAAAATTATTGCAAAATGGTCGTTTTGATTTAATTAATGATGGCTGCCTTTGATGACGTTCTTGGGTGAATTTTAAAACACGAGGAAGTTTTCCCCGATGCTTCTGCTGCAAAGGGCTTAAAGTTTATTAGACTGCAGGATTACGGTCTGAAATTCACCCTTTGATATTTTTTCCCCTTCGTTCGAATTTCGATTGATTCGCTTTCATCTTTCACTAATTGTTTTGCATTCCGTATTGAATTGCATTTCTTTCGAGTGCTGCGTTGGGTACAGTAAAACATGAACGATGTAAATATTCAAAGTGACTTTTCTCGTCATCGTAGATTACGAAATCGCAAAAAAAAATAATAAAAATAAGATAACAATTCATCGTTTAACAATTTGTTTATTTTCCCCCCGGAGAAACTGTAAACAAAAATAAACAAAATAAAAGAAACGAGCGTTGTCGAAGAAAACACGTGCGAAGGAAATTAAGTCTCATAAAATTAAAATTTTAAATGCCATGACCACGTGCTCCCCCTTTCCCGAAATCTCTTTCATTCATCCGTTAAATTTCTTACGATTTGTTGTTACATTTCTGTAATTTAAGTGCGCGAAATTTTCATGGCGGACACAAAAAAGCGGTGAGACGGCCCGTTTTTTTTGGAAAAACCCGGGAAAACAAACGGCGCGGGAAAGGAAAAATTATTTCCAGTTGCCAGCCAATTTCCTTTTCCTTCGAAAAAATGATTGATTTGAAGGATGAAGGGAAACGGGGGTAGCGAAAGAGGCTAAAAAGAAAAAATTTTTTATGTATCTTCATTTTTTCTTTGAACGATTATATAATTTCACTTAATATGATGAATTACCATAATTATAGTATTTCCTTTCATTTTTACAGCCTCCGCAAACATAACGAGGATTTTATTTAGAGGGGAAAACGATTGCTCGCATTATCCGCATCATTTGATTCGCCATTTTGATGAGTGCGGATATTTCAGAAAAGAAGACTATGGACCGCCCCGTAAACAAGTAAGATTTTTCACTGTTAAATAAACAAAGCAAAGTTTATGGCCGTCTCCGACGGTTCGCCATAATTAAATCAGAAGAGACAGAAAAAGAAAAAAAAATGGGAGAGTAGATTAAATGATAAACGTGATTTGATTCAGACTGTGGTGAAAGAGAGGGGGCGAAGGCAAAAGTTTGATTCTAAAACTCCGGGAAAGTTTTTCTCTGTTTTCGACGAGGAATGCTGGAAAACATTTATCAAATCAGGAACGAAAATTTTTCCAACAATTTGCAATTACTGGGACCTGGGTTTCCTTTTAAAGAAAATGTTAGAAAGTTTACAGAGCAAAAGTGTGCTCACAGAAAAAAAAAAACAAAATCAAAACCAATGTCGGAAATTAAAGGGGGATTAATTCCGAAGCAGTCTTTTTAAATTAGTGAACATCCGTGAGAAGAAAGTTGTTTAGTTTTGGGTCTTAAGTACGATAGATGATGAGAACGGTTATTGCACCCCCAAAATATGAGCTCCGCAATCCCCAAAGCCAACATAAGTACAGTAAACAGAACTCTTCATTATAAGAATTGCCCATAAATTCAGTTTCTTAGCTTCTCTTTTAGAAAAGTTTCCCTTAACACCTGGTAGGTGGCATTAATTCTACACCCCTTCTATTCATAAATATTTTTCCTTTTACTCCTTCTTTTATCAATTTGTCCTCTCGTTCCTTTTTCCATAAAATTTTCCCTTATGTCTCTTCATCATCTTTACTTTTATCACTTTTTATGATTCCCCACTTTTATTAGGTTTCACAAGCCCGAGTCACTGTTTATTTGTAGAAAGAGGGCTGTTTGGGTAAACTGAAAAATGTTAAGGGAAGAGAATTTGTGTAATATTAAAAATCAGATCACTTTAAGAGATTTAATGAGTACAGGTTTTTTTGGGTTTTTTTTCAGAGCGAAGGGGTGTTGGGACATTTGACGGTATAGATTTTGAAATAAATGCTGTGGAAAAAGTACTAACCGACATAAAAAATTTATTTAATATTTTACGAAAAAGTTGGAAATTAAATAACGAAAACAGAAAAGTTTTCTCTTTGAAAAAAAAGTTTCAAAACCTCAGATTCGAATCGGGTCATTATCGTTAAAAGTTACATTATAAATTTAAATTTATAAGTGGTTATAGATAGTTTAAGAATTATTTATTATCAGTTAGTTCAGTGATGGCCAACCTTTGATAATGTGCGGGCCAAAGTTGAGTTTGGTGTAATTTCGCGGGACACAACATATAAGAAAATTAAATATGGATTTTTAAAATTAGTTTTTACTCTCTTCTCATTTTGTCCTTTTTCTCATTTTCCCTTTTTCTCTTTTTCTCCCTTTCTCTTTTCTCTTCTTCTCATGTTTTTCCTTTTTCTTTTTCTCATTTTCTCCTTTTCATTTTATGCAAGCAGTTCTGTTAACTTAAATGACAGAATCTAAAAAAAGAAGGGAAACCCAAAGTGTTTAATGGAATTTGAATGGATTCGACAACGTAAGCGTAAATTTAAAATTTTGCCGAAAGGTTAGAAAGAATTTCAAATTGAAGTTATTCTAATATTAGCGTACAGTCATAATGACTTATTTAAAATTTAAAATGCACTGAAATCACCAAATACGTATGTGAATACAGGAATAAAAGAGCGGGCCACATGCAACACCTTCACGGCCCGGATATGGCCCGGGGCAGTAGGTTGGTCATCACTGATTTAGTTTATTTGAGATTTTATTTTAATTCGAATTTTATTTCATAATTTATTGTCGAGATTTATATATTATTATTCATATGTTCAAATACGTTATTTACATTTGGCTGAGAATTGTCAACGAATTATTATATTAATGAATTTGAAGAGATGAAAGGATTTAACCGCAGTTTTCCCGCTAGAGAAATTTTGCTTTAGTGCATGTTCACAGGGTTTTTAATGAAAGCACGGAATGTGTTAATGTAAATTTTGAGTCATGAAAATACTGCAATCGAAATCTTGAAAATTTTTCATTTGATTTCAATCCTCATTAAGCCGAAAATTCGTTATTTCCGTTTAGAAATGTGCGGTAACTTCGTGAATCAATTACGGGCAAAACAAACCGAAACCACAAAATGTTTTTGTTTTAGTTCCATTAGTTGAAAAGCCAGGAAATGTTAACCTATTCTTCGGGGGATTCTCGCTTCCATTGCCTTTTCATCCATATCTTGGCAGAAACGGGGGAAAAAAAACCCTCCCAGGTAAAATGAAAAAAATTGGGAAGGAAATTTTTCGAAACGCGATAAAAAAATAGCGAAATGATAAGGAAGGGAGAGAGTGTGAGTATTTGGCGGGAAAAAGGAAAATAAAATTTTCTCTCACTCGTCAAAAGATTGTCGCCAGAAATCCCACCAAGTAAAAGATTAGAAATAGGCCTAAACAAAACCGTTAATGAAGTTTAGAAACTCTGAGAAGCGAAACGACACAGCATTCGATGTTACTTTTCGTACTTTAACCGAAACACAGCGAAATCATTATTAACAGCGGAGTTAAATAAAGGCAAAATGATAAATTTCCCTTCTCTTTTTGTTACAACCGAAATCACTTAATTACGGATCAGATAAAAATGATTTATTAATTTGATATAAATAAAAACAATTAAGTAACCCTTTAATTATAAATCCAGTTTTTCATTTGAATGAAAGGGGATTGATAACTCATGCGCACTGCGTTCAAATGAAAAAAAAAAGAAAACTGCGTTCGGTTAATCTTGAAAACTCCCGTGTAAAATTTAATGAAAATAAAACGGATGGCTAAAACAAACTCTGCCGACTCCATAATTAATTTCTTTTATTTACTGCTAAATACAATACCGAAATAAATTTTATCATTTATTTATGTTATGAAATATGGTACGAATTTGTTTTTTCAGCTTTCCGGAGAGTCACTAATCAAAGCTCAGAGATATGATAAAATTTATGAGCTTCATCGGTATTATCGTGATCAATTCCTGACATTTCTGTCTTTTCTGGATACGAATTTCTAAAATTTTTCGAGAATTACAGTAAAATTAAAAAATATTAATTATATGTACATAATAAATTTCCTTACTTTGTCCTTAGGCTTAAAAGATACAGTAAATGCAACAGAATAAACCCAAATTTGTTTAACTTTTTACATAATTTAAAATCACACTATTCAGAAAATACACTACACTATTACCACATCTAATCCACATTTTCTTTTCTTTTGTAATATTCTAAAACAAAAATGAGGATATAAAATAAATTAATACAAAAAGAGTAACTAAATAAATAAAGTAAATTTACAAATAAATACACAGAATAAAATAAAATAAAACTTTGAGCTTTTAAAATACTAAACTAAGTTATATTTTAAACTACTAAAACTTAATTACAAAATAATATTAATTTAATTGAAATTTAAACTGTTTAATAATATTATAAACAAAAATTGAGTCTTAAGGTTTTTTTTAAAACTAATCAAAAGACGAAAAATACTCTGTGAAGCTTAAAATTCCAGAATTATTTAATTCGTATATGTGTAAATAAGTATAAATGTATGTAAATGATTAAAATGTAAAAATACTCAGGTCTCTGCCGTTGTTTGGGTTTTTATTACTTTTAGTCTGCTAAAACTGCGAAGTTTTTTAAAAGCTTGAAGTTTTTAATTTTAGTTTAGAGCGGAAGCGCAACGAGGAAATTACAGGGCGCTCAAGAATCTATGGTGCAGAATGAAAGGGAAAAGAGAAGTGAAGGAGATGGTAAGGAAATATTTTGAAAGTCACGATGAGGAAAAGTGGATTTATGTTTCAAAAAAAAAAGCTCGGGAGCGGAGTCAAAGGAAAATAAGGCCACCGAATAAAACTACGAAAAAAAAAAAGAAAAAAGAAATCTGCGGAAGACAAATTCGGGAGAGGTTGCCTGTCAGAAAAACGAGACAGCGACCAAAACCCGGCAAAACTACATTTTATAAATATTTCTTTAGAATTGCTCAAAAGGAAATCCTGTTGTTTTGCATGAAATCCGCACCATCAACAGATTTAAGATTTATATTATTCCCTGACCAAACATATTTTGTTAAAAATATAAAACGGAACCCGTTACAGAATTAAACGTTCACTGAAATGGCCATTAAAGCGTTTTCGAAGGTGAAATCCTATCCGTTTTGGGAAAGTCTAACGAAATCATTATGGAGGAATCAGACCGGGAAAAAAATAATGAAACATCCCGAAAAGCCTTTAAAAAGCCATCAGAAGCAGAGCTTAACCGCAAAATATCGACATATCGACAAATCCGCAATAGATGTTTATCTTCATTAAAGGCTTCCAAGTATTAGAGTTTTTTTCATAAATTTATTTACGAAAAAAAAAAAATTGAATTCCCTCTTCCGTTTTTAACGGTTTGCATCTCATTTTCAAATGTGTTCGTTCGCTAATGGCGTAAAAGCATCGAGCTGTGCAGATGCTTATAAAGGTCGAGAAAGGAGCAAACAGTTAAAAGCCCGGCTTAGATGCTCTCATCTCTTTCATAAATTATACTTTCCTCAATTTCGAGAGCTGACGGGGTCGGCTATTTGTTAATTTAAGTGGCGCTAACGAAAGTATTGCCTTTGTTCCATTATCAAATTGAATTTAAGGTAAACGCTTTTAAAACGCGGTAAGCTCTAAAACAGTGATGCACAACCTACGGGCCGCGGGCCATATCCGGCCCGTGAAGGTGTTGCATGTGGCCCGCTCTTTTATTCCTATATTCACATACGTATTTGGTGATTTTAGTCCATTTTAATTTTTAAATAAGGGTTATTCTAATTTAGAATAACTTCAATGGGAAATAACTTCAATTTAAATTTACGCTTACGCTTTCGAACCCTTTCGGTCATATAAGTCAAAAGGACTGCTTACATTAAAATGTAAAAAGGGTAAAGGGAAAGGGCAAGCAATAGCTGAGAGCAGGAACGTAGAGGAAATGAGAAAAAGAGAAAATGAGAAAGTGAGAAGAAAGAGAAAAGGACGAAAAGAGGAAAAGAGAAAAGTAGAAAAGGAGAAGAAAGAGAAAAGGAGGAAATGAGGAAAAGAGAAAAAGAGAAAAGGAAAAAATGAGAAGAAAGAGACAAAGAAAAGAGGAGAAAATGAGAAGAAATAGAAAAAGAGAAAAGGGGAAAATGAGAAGAAAGAGAAAAGGAGGAAATGAGGAAAAGAAGAAAAGAGAAAAGGGAAAAATGAGAAGAAAGAGACAAAGAAAAGAGGAGAAAATGAGAAGAAATAGAAAAAGAGAAAAGGAGAAAATGAGAAGAAAGAGAAAAGCAGAAAAAGAGACAAAGAGAAAAGGAGAAAATGAGAAGAGAGTAATAAGTAATTTTTAAAATCCATATTTAATTTTCTTATACTTTGTGGCCCTCGAAATTACACCAAACTCAACTTTGGCCCGCACATTATCAAAGGTTGGCCAGCACTTCTCTAAAAGATCAAACGGCCAAGGTTTTTAATAACCCTCAAAGACTTCACTTTATTTCTGATAGAGTTTCTTAAAATTGACCGGTGGGGCACAAACCCTTCAAAATCGGTTTTCCTATTATATAAAATATCGGCGACAGCTTAAAGGTTTTTGACTGCTTTGTAATACGAAAAGTTGACCCAAGCTATCTTCTCCTTTGCTTGATCCCTTATGTGGCTGTCAATTGATTGACGCCGACAATCAAATACTCCAGAAAATCACATAAAGTCACATTTCGTTAACCGAAGATTCCCCAATAAGTTTGTCGATGTGCGTTTTCGGTTTTCTTCAGATATTAAAAAGTGTTTCTCGTCAAAAGACGGAATTCTGTCTTTGAGAAGAGTCGGTTATTAAGTTATCGCTCGGTTGTTTGTGTTTAAGGCTGTTATTACCTGAAAAGGCGTTGCGCTACGGCGTTTACTCCCCATTAATTTGCTTATCTTCGGACGCCCTTCTACTTCCGGTTCCTTTACACTCGTTCTTCTTTTATCGAATTAATAAATAATGCTTCGTAGGGAGTTACAGTTCAGATATTTTCCCATCGGAAAAAAATCAAAGCTGAAAGAACATATTACAATTCATTATTAAAGAGATTTCCCAAAAGATTTATGGCGACCAATTAACGGTTTTTCAAAAGTCCGACAGGCTTTCACTTCTATCAAATCGCTTTAAAACAGGTGTTTGAATCTGATGATTTTCCATTTATTCGGATCCGAACAATTATTTTTCGGCATCTGTTAATCGGTTTTAACGGTTTTCCTTCTTCCACAGTTAAATTATCTTCACATGGGCTCATAAATCTGTTCTCTCCGCCATCCTAAATCATTTAATTTAAAGGCAGTTTGGTAAATCACTCAATAAAAATGAGTAAAACTGGAAGGAGAGGGTTGAAGGCAGGGGAGAGAAAAAAGAAAACATGTTAAATGTTAGAGGAAGAAAAAGCGAAGGTGCCATAATTTAACTTTAAAGGGATCGGTGCATAAGTTTGAATGACGTTTTCAATTTTCACCCAAAAAAGAGACCGAAAAAATTGCCACTTTCAATAAAACTTTCGCCCGTTTAGATCGAAAACGGAAGACACATTAGGTTTTGGAAAGATGGTGTTTGCTTCGATGATTGCTTATTGTATCGGTGTCACAGAATTCTCGGTTAACTCGTTGTGCTTTTCTTTTAAGGCTGCTTTGTCAAACTTTGTCCTGTTTTTCTGCCGCTGACGTGGTCGTGAATTCAGACTAAATGGACGGACTTCCAACTATTTACCGAAATTCTTTCCCGCAAATTGTAAACCAAACAAGGGAAAACCGAGAACCTCTCTAATCGACATGACCGAAGACTTGGAAAGGCGACCGGAAGTCGCTGCGAACTTTCCAGAGGCATTCCTTATTTTGAAACTCCCCCCTCCTCTCTTTCGGTTTCAGTTTCCGCCCTATAGCGTTTTGTTTTTCGGCTGAACAACCCCAATCGGCACCCCGGGCAAACCCCCTTCAAACGCGCCCGTTATGCTTTGTATCGCTTCGACGGTCTTTGTGTGAGGGGAAATTCTGTCAAGATGTTAGCTGCACTTCATGATCCGGGACGTGCTTTTTCATTGAATGGGATTTGTAGTCTTCTGTAATAATCGTCGGAAATGTTTACGTCAGTTTCTTGGCATTCCCATCTGATGTTGATGAATAATTAAGCATTTTTCATTCTCCAGGAGAACTCTTGAGAATTTGAAATTTGTTTGCTCTTGTGTGATTTTCCCGTGCAGCTCGAATTGTTTTCTCTTTCTCCGACTGTTTATTCAGCGCTGGATTCTTATATTATTCGTGTGCAAGTCTTGAATCGTCGTATACGTCGCAAATTATTGAGTTCCACCATTTTCCCTAAATCTGATTTTTTTTAAGTGGCATAATAGTTTTATGGACAATACAATTATACCAATCAATTCTTATGGTTTAAGAGTGTAATTAAGCAAAAGAGCGCTAAATATGAAATTGCATATGTGAAGGTTAATTCAGTTATGATTTTCAATGGTCTAAGTTTTAATTTCAAATATTTCTTTATTTTTAAAAGTATTAACCCTTTGCACTCGAGGCCTTTTTCGCTTGCGCGAACCACAATTCGAGACGATTTCGGCCAAATTCGGAAAACACCTCACAACTGCTTGAAAAGCATTTTAATCAAACAAACGAAGATGAAATAGTACATGAAAATACATGAAACAGAAGGAAAAGAAGAGTAATAATGTAATAAGAGAAATAGAAAGGAAGTGCAACTGCATATAAAGGAGGTGAATATAAAGAGCATAAAAGAGAAAATAAAGGAAAGAGAAGACCAAAATAATCAGAAGATTGGGAAGAAGCAAAAATGGAGAAGAATACACGAAAACACTATGAACAGAGAAAAGAAAGTTAATTGTAAATTTTGATTTCTGTAATTTGATAAATCTGTAGATAAGCAAAGTGCAAAGGGTTAATATTTAGCCTAAAAACAGTATAAAAAAATTTATACTGAAATTGAATTTTATGCTTTGTGATACTGAGTTCAACTGTACGTGTAACCAGTGGTGTGACTATGACCAAAGAGTAATGGGTAATGCAATAGAATCCGCTCAATTGTATAGCGCAGTCAATTTGCCATAAATTTCCCCATTTTGAAAGTTCTGGTTATTAAGTCGAGAAAGCTCATTCCAAAGAAGTGATTTATTTGCTTACTTTTTACCCTTTTTTTCAGATGGTTACACAACTTCTTTTCCCAAGATTCGTACTCAAACTCAGCCCGAACTCAGACTTTGGAGTTTATCTTAGGGGGTGAAAAAAGGGGTAAAAAGAAAATTCCAAATATCTCAAAACCCTAATTAAATGAAGGCTCATTCCTTTTCGCCTTTGGTAAAAAGTTAATTAAAAAAAAATATCAAACACAATGCAAATTCAACTTTGGGGATTTAATTTAATCTTTAAGGAATCGCCAACTTTCCCCAAGCGGGGACCACAAATAAAACCCAATAAAAGTAATGAGAAACGAATTTTTAATTATTAATTTAAGCTAATTTTAAATAATAATTAAACGAGTTTAAAAAGGAATTAAATAGAAAAGTTTCGTGACGGTTTTAATCTTTCAGAAACCTCATTCTTTTTTTTCTTCTCTGTCGATATTCCCTTCACAGATAAAATAAATACAAAACATAAAAATGAACGTTTTTAGTCAAAAATAAATGGAGCGGTTCTCGCTAAAGATGCCAAATAGGATTGTGGTTTTTTTTTTGCAAGCCATTACACGAAAGCTTTTTTTAAATTTTTGGCAAGCTTCATTAACCGAATGTTGAACTCTTTAATGTTTCACGCCAAAAATTAAAAAAATCATTAAATTTTAAAATATATCAATGCGATTCCTACGCGATGACGCCATAGGAAGAACTTACGAGGAGAGGGGAGAGAATATCAATTAATTAAATGGAAACAAATAATTAATAACCCGGAACACCCCACAGTCATTTTGTAACCGTATTACTCGAAACAGCCAAAGGTATTCCGCGTAAAACGATATAATTCCTTTTTCCCCGAAGCTTCAAGTGGGTTAGGGAGAGGGTGGGGGGTGTAATTCGGTTTGCATCCATCAGTGGATTTTTGGGGGAGGCGTGGAGAGGTTCGGGAGAAGGGAAAATAACTGGAAAGAAAATTCTTTTAATTCGAAGAGAAAAATTCAGTGCGAAGGAAAAGCCTCAAGTAGCTGGGAGAATTAACCGGGGCCTCAGAAGGATCCCTGAGGAAGACTCACTGCAATCAGGGACGGGGAGAAGTTGGGCGGAGGGGGCGGAGAGTAAGTGTCGTTGAAAAAAAGGAAAGCAAAATACAATTTTCAGATGGAATTTAATCAATTTAGAGTTTTTAAGAAGAGGTAAAAAAAAAAGGGGGAGGGCGTAAAAACTGTCTAAAAATCTCAATGGAATTTTCCAGTTTTTACATTCTTTGTGGGAAATGCAAAAACCAATTTTCTTTTCCGAGTTCACTTTGAATGTTTACAGGGGGGGGAAGATCGGGGAGGAAAAATTACTTGACGCAGCCCGGGGGGAATCATTCAAAATTCATCTTTGAAATGTTTCGCTCTTCCATTGTTGCATTTATTATTTGCGAAAGGGGTGACCCTGTCGAGTTTTCACTTAAATGCCAAGAAAGGTAGTCATTGTGACGAGGTCTGAATTCTTGAATTTTGAAAATCATTAACAGGGAAGAAAAAGATGTAACGAAGGAGGAGAGGTTCTTTCCTCGCCCGTTAAAATTTTATTATCAAACTAAAAAATCGCGGGAATATTATTCGTTTCAAATATAATTACAGATTTGACTTTCTTTTTGTGTAAATGAAGTCATTCTGTTAGTTTGCGTGTTTAGTGTTGGATAAAATAAATTGAAATATTTTACAGCCTACTAAAAAAACAATATTAAACATTTTATACAACAATAATGCTATATAAACAATAATATCTTAAAAACAATTGACCCATTTTTATATTCCTTTCGACATTTTAAACTTAAAAAATGTAATTAAGCGAACTAAAATGTAGAAAATATGATTTGTAAATTCACTGTGTCTATTTGAATCTATGATAAATACAGTAGCGCTCAAAAGTATTTTGCCAATGCAAAATTTAATACTTTTTTTGGGTAATTATTTTACTATAAGATTTTATTATTAATACTATTAATACTATATTTGTCGCATTAAAATAACAAAATATACAAAACATAATATTCTTCTTAGTCTTCTGCTTTTTCTTTAACACTCTTACTTAGTTATATTATTACTATTCTATAATTCTATTATTATATAATATAATATATAATCTGTATAATTATTTACTATTAATTCTTTTATTTTTACTATTATAATTATTTACTATTATTACTTCTGTATAGTTCTATTATTATACTAATCTATAATTTTAAGTGTAAACTCTTCGTTTCTTCTGTTATTTAATTAATATTATAATATTATATTTATAAATGTTGTAAAGCATTTTAATGAAATTCCACTTATTAAGTAACTCTTAAGGGTGGAAAACGATAATTTTCGTCAAAATACTTATGAGCGATACTCTATATAAACATTTATGTATAAATAATATTATGATAGTATTATAAAGAAATTTTAATAAATTTAATAATAATAACTTAAAAATAAAAAATATTAAATATGTAAATAATATAAAATAACTTTTTTTCTGAAAAGGTTCACTGGGCGAACTCGGAAATAATTTAACTGATTGACATCAAAGGAGTCAGTTGAATTATTAAAAATTTTTTAATTAAAATAAATTATTTTTGCGATCGTTTGTTTAACTTATTGTCAATTGTAACACTTATTACGACAATACGAATCAGTCACCGTTATTTTATTATTTTGCGGTTTCTCCTGAAAGCCCTTTATTAATTTTTATGTAACTTAATTAACTACAACCACAAATTACAAGGTATTGTGCTCTGATAGGAGACGTATTTTCGGATGTTTCAGAAGATAATTTGATTGAGGCAGACTCCCATCCAAAAATAAAATCGTGCGAAAACTGCGGAATGACGGGAACATCTTCAATCATTTTCGACACCCGACCCCCGCATTAATGTAAACGAATCAAATGATCGAAATGGAGGTTTTAAATTTCAGATTTTTTCTTCGATCGCAGGTGAGAAAAGCTGAATTTTCCGACCTCCTCCCAAAAAAATGAAGTACGTTATTCCCGGGTGAGAAATGCAAAAAAATTACGAAGAATTCCTTTCGCTCCCTTAAATTATTTACTATCAGACTGTTTGCTTTCCTTTTCGCCTGACGTAATAATTGCTAAACAAAATTTGTTCGCTGGAAAAAGCGGGAAAAAGAAAACTAGTTCTCGGAAAAGTCGAATTATTTATTATCGAATTTAAAAATAAGAGATTATCTTGTAAACAGTGCGGAGCATTTCTTTTATGGGCCGTT
This sequence comes from Brueelia nebulosa, assembly GCA_028293925.1. Taxonomy (NCBI): domain Eukaryota; kingdom Metazoa; phylum Arthropoda; class Insecta; order Psocodea; family Philopteridae; genus Brueelia; species Brueelia nebulosa. The sequence goes on from JAQIBA010000082.1 coordinate 294,057, forward strand.
TGATTTCCATTTTTTGTAAAAAAACAACATTACAACCATATTAAGATTTAAAAAGGGAGGGATACATTCCCGAATATTTTTGTTTAATTTTGAAGGGACGATCGATTTGAACTGATTAGATGTCGAAACGTCTATTGTCAGATGTCTAAAGTGCTGAAGGAAGTCAGTGCGATCTTCTCGTAAATTATTCACAGTACTCAAAGTGAATTTGAGAAAGATGGCCGATCCTCTAGTGGTCTTTGGACGGCGTCCAACCCCTCCTATAACGTGAGTCCTACGACAACAATTTTATTTAAAACCACCGACTCTCAGACACACACACACACACGTGCGCACAACTGACAAAAAGACGGTTGGCCCGATCTGAAAAAAAACTCTGGTTTTTCGAACCAAGGTGAAAGAATGGGTCGATGCCAAACCCAGAATGATTTTTATAAATTTTCTCACAAGTCTGCATTATGTTTTCGTGAAAATTTATATGGGAATGCCATCGATTAGCGATCAATGGTTGTTTTCACTTTGATAAAATCGTTGTTAATTGATCGGCGCGTTTACTGAGTTCCTTTGTGGCCAAATGCGAATTTTCAATCGCTTGTCTTCAGCTGTCGTGAGTAAGTGCCTGATCAAGAGGCTTCGGGGGGGCTTATGTTTCTTTTCACGTTTTTCCCCGGTGAATTCACCGAAAAAGAATTTCCCCACAAAGCATTTGGAAACGTGAGTTCTGTACAGGTATATTTTTGAAAGAATGAAATTCAAATTTCAACGGGGCTCCCCATAAAATACAGTTTCTGCAACGTTTTGAAAAATATCTGCGGCCATTACTGCAGTGCACTGAACCCAAACCTCATTTATAATTCTTCCCCGTCTTTTATCTGTCCCATACCGGAATGTTTGCTTCAATCCCGTATTACACGAATAATTTAAACGGGAGAACGTTCCAGAATCCTTAACGCGGAAAAATGGATTAGAAAGAAGAAGAAGAAGAAGAAGAAGCAGTGCCATCAGAATCTTGAATTTTTTAACATTTCCATATTATTCTGATTTATATTCAGGCGCCGTATAATAGAAAGCCGCATTCCTTTGTGCGGATTAAACAGAATTCGTGCAAATCCAAAGCCAGGAACGGTTAATTTCCACCGACAGCTTGGACTAATAATTTCTCATTTCCGGTCGAACTGTTTTCATTGGCGGTTTTCGTGCTGGTGATCGAAATTATTTAACAAAACAACTTTTAGTTGTGTATTAACTTAATGACATGTCCTTCTCATATCTATAATTTTGTAATTTTCATGTACTTAAGTAGGGAAATGCGGGAGGAAAGGGGTTAAAGGGAAAATGAAAGAATCCCACAGAAATGTGTGAAAATTTTTACATTACAATTATTTATAATATGAAAATGGATTCGTAATTAAAAGAATGCAATCGTGATTTTGATCGCTATAGGCAGTTTTAGTTTTACTATCAGAGAATTTGAAAGGGTTGAAAGGTGTCAGGTGTAGATGATAGAACGTTTGAGTAGCAAACTGGAAAACCAGCTGAAACCCTCAGGCACAATGAGGAAAATTAATTCGACAAAGAGTGGGATACTTTATCTGAAGATATTTGAATGCGATTTCCTAATATGTGAAAAGTCAATTAAATTATCTGTTTTCAGAGGCCACGTTCTCAAAAAGCAGAAGAATCGGAAGGGGGAGGTAGGTAAACCGAAATCTCGCAGAGGATAATGATAATTTTAATTTTAATCAATAAGCTCGTAAAAGAGTACAATGGCGTTACATAACTCCCTGATGTAATTTCATTTTGCTGCGGATATCTAATTTTGCTTCTAAGCGTTAACTCCGGAACTTTATTCACTCACTTAACGACGTACCGGGAGAAAAGCGAACCGAATGAGGTCTTCGGAGTGAAAAATTTGAAAATTTCTTCTCGGCTATAGAAAACGGAAAGAGGAGGAAGTAGAATGAAAACAGTGAGTTTTCCAAACGCGAGTCGTAAATGGCATCATTAAAAGTTCGGCGCCAATGATTCAAGAACGAATTTTGTCGCCTTAATAAATATCACAGGACAGGCACAAAGGCATGCAAAACGAGTCCCTCGAGTGGGTCACGCCATTCCACACTATTTCTCCCCCGAGCTTTTTTTTTTTTCGAGCCGTGAATTTTTTTTTTTATTAATTTTGCAATATCGTGCCGGCGACTTTTGGCTCATCAATTCGGAATCGAGAACTGTCGGATTATTAAGCACCGGTTTTAAGGTAAAATGAGAGCTGTCGGGTTGTGTTTGTCGCCCCCCCAATAAAAGGGATACGTTCTGGAAAAGTTTCAATGTCTTTTATCTATCGCGTTTGTTTATTTTTAGAGTTGATAGCTCCTTTTCATCTTTTAGCTCATTCTATTTCATTTATTTGTTTATTCAGTACTTACTCGAGTATATGGTGTAACAATAATATGGAATACAATAACATAACGCTTAAAAGTATTGGTACATAAAATTTTATACTCTGAAGGTTTATTTGGATATAAATTTACTTTTACTTTTTTGAATCATTTTATTTATTTGTTTTATTTTTTATAGATAGATTTTTTTACTTTCTAGAACAGTCAATATCTTTTGTATTTTAACCTTTTCGGGTCGTATAAAATTTGTGTATGGGTATCTATTGGATGGAAATAAATTGCTGTCGAAAGAGCAGAGATACATATACATAATATTCAGTAATATTTAGTAATATTTTAACAAGAGAGAATCTCTAATTACTGTTAAATACAATTTAGAAAATATTCTTTATTAAAACTTTTGTTTAGATTAAATTTTTGTTATCTCCAATCGATGGAGCATCGTATTATTTCATGAAAAGGTTTATTAGGCATTAAATTGATATAGGAATGCATACAGTATAAGATTCGTATATATTCGTATAGTTCCTTGCTGTGGTGGCTGAGAGTAGACATACGGCCGATTAGTCTGAAATACAAACTGTAGGATTCGGGTAATATGTTAATTTTGTAAATTTTGATAAGGTCAAACAAATAATTTTATACAAATTACGGAAAGGAGTAATAAAATAAAATAAGGCCTTCGCTAACGCCAACTGCACTTCCTCACGCTCCCTGCTTTTCATTCATAATTGGGGTATGTTTTCAAAATGATTCCATCGCGATATTTTCATTCTTTGGTCGAAGCAATCACACCCCAGTGTGAAAATTCACACATGTACTCCCTCTTCTCAAATAAAATCACCGTCAGAATCAAAAATCGAGTTTAATGGGATAATTAAAATTGCATGACAACTCCCAATGGAGAGTGCAACGAATGCACAGGTTCAGGAGCAAAACCCCACGAAGGGACAGGGGAGGGTGTAATTTTGCCAGCGAAAGTCGAAAACGTCCGCTTGTCTGTGCTTTATAAAATAAAAGCCTTTTTATGTAACGCGTACGTTTTCGAGAGTTTGCCGCTCTAATTTTTTATATTGTCTGAGAGAAGAATAAAAAGGCTCGAAAGGCTGTTCGTCCACTGTATACTCTTTTTAAGTTTATTTGCAGGCGGCGATCGATTGTCGATATATTGGTTTGTAAAGAAGGTTTTCGCGAAGGGATGGGTGATACTGTATATTAGTCCTAAAAATTAACCTTTTAAGACGCCTAAACTGATGAACAGTACAGAAATTCCTCGTTATTTCCCATATGGAGCAGTCGCGAGTGTTTGCACTGAATTTATTACTGTGGTATTTCTAAACTTTTTCGTTTTAGAATTCGAGAAAAACTTGAAGAGTTTTGGGTATCCACGGGTTATAAATCTCATCTGTCATGTGGAAATCATCCCCTGTTCGGCCCCACCACCAAATGAATTCTGCCCAGACTGACTTCATTAGTATGTGCATCCTCAGGGAACTCTCGTCTCCCGAGTTTATATTTTCGAACACATTATGGGGAGGGGAAATTTATAAATAGAAGAGAGGGGGAGGAGGTTTCGGTTGTCGAAATTCGGGCCAAAGTCGGCCACGGCCTATTAGCGATAATAAAAAGGCTGTTGGCGTTTATCTTAATAAATTTTCAGATCCTCTTCGATCATTTCACATCAGATGGAGCAGTCGGGCGGTGCTTACCAAACTTCATCAATTTAATATTCACAACACCATAAATGAAATCGTTATTAGAGTTCAGCGACGAGAAACTTGCGGATTAAGAAAGTTTCAAGTGTATTTTGAATAATGAACAATACAATAACCGGATTCATTGAATCTGTTCGTTCGATGTTAGTTCTTACCTTCGACTCCAAGGTAATGAATTGATCTACAATATTTATATTGTAATAAGCGAGGAAAAATAATAATTTTTTTCTCTTGTCATTTACAAAAAAAGGTTTTTCCCTTTGTCGTGTGAATCCTAATCTCTCGTTGCTTTCATTACTTTATGAAAGTTGTGGTGCAGTTCGAACACTTCATTTTAATGTTTTTGGTTGGCCAAAATAATAAATCCCCATCCGTTGGGTAGAAGACCCGTTCTGGATTAAAAACCCTTTGAAATAACAAACTCAAAGAGCTGCAAAGTGTTTTATTTTCGTATCAAATTTTTCGGGCTCGAAATGAAAACTCCCTCGCATAATTACACTGGTCCCAATGGCATACGCCAACTTCTGTTGTTTAATACAGAAAAGTTGAGCTCCGTCCCCGAAATTTAAATTGAATTCAGAGGTAAAGGAAAACGAAGCATCTCCACCCGTCAAAACTGTCGCCCCGTTTGAAGTTTGAATCTATAAATACTGATAATCCGACGGCGCAAATTACGCGGACAGTGTTTGTCACCACGTCCAACTTCTCTTATTTAATCAAAGCCATTTTGCATAATCCTTACCGAGAAGTTCCCCAAACTTTTTATTCTCAGAAAGTTCTCCACTCATAAATTATTTACTTACTTGAATATTCCGGCAAAAATTACATTTGCAAATATTCATAATTGAAGTCAAACTCTAAAAACGAACACTTACTCAGTTGCCGATGTCAAAGGTGTGATTTTCTCTTCGGAACAACCGAACACAACACTCTCCCTCTCCCGATCACCACTACTCACCACCGACACAATCACACGGATTCATGAGCAAATCCCCTCTGAAGAAAAGCAAAAAGAAAAATATTGTAAAAAGAAAACAATGTGGCTGACGTCAGGCACGGGCGAACGTGCCGCCGGGGCGAAAACCCAGCTCCGAACGCATCTCCGAACCAACTGAAGGGAGACCGAACGGGAAGGCTGCGCTCAGCGGTCGGCCCACCGTTCGATATGCATATTTAACTGCGAACGGCGTTAGCTACCTTAGACGCAGCCTTAGGCCTATTATTAGCCCCTCTCCGGCTTTGTTAAGACTTTTAATTGCTTGCCGGCGGTTTTTCGTTTTATCTTCATTAAGACGCCCCCCTCTTCTTTGTTGTCACCGGAATGGATTTCCTGGGTTTTCAATTACAAACATCAAACGCTTTCGCCATTTCTTTTTCCTCATGAACGAACTAATTTCAGGTGAACTTTTAAGATTTCAATTTCACAATTTTCCTAATTATCTTATATTTTATCTGAATATTAAATTGTTTGAATCACTTAAATTGTATCAATTTAAATATTGAATGGGTATTATGTACAGGAATTGAGTGGGTATTTTATACAGGAATTGAGTGGGCATTATATACAGTACTGAGTGGGTATTATGTACAGATATTGAGTGGGTATTATATAGAGGTACTGAGTGCCCGAAATGAGCCAGAGGGCGTTCCGGGCAATTAATAAAAATAAAAAAAATATTAAATAAAATAAAGTTTAATATTATACCAAAATAAAATTAAATATACAAGAATAAAGTCGTGTAAAAATAAAGTTAAATACCATATAAAAAATAAAATTGGGTATTATACAGAGATGAAAACATATAAAAATAAAATAAAGAGGTAATGAGTTGGTATTATATACAGTTACTGAGTGATTAAGCAGGTCTCAGCAGATGGCTGATCATTTTCTCGCTTAGACAACGCTGATAGTTTTTGAATTATTTTTTCTTTTTCTTTATTTAATTCGTAAAGAATGAATGAGTAGTTGTAATAGTAATTTAACGCATGTCAGTTTCTTAAAAACTAGTGTGGTGTTTATATCGTAATTAATTACCGGAAAACTCGAGGTTAGTGGTTTTCTCTATCCTCTTGCTCATGTTTTCCCTCTATTACAACCCGTTCTAAGAAAAGTATTACTCTGCAGGTCGGTGAGGTACAATTTTAATTATCGACGTGGCTTCCGTTCTAAAATTTAAATTTTAGACCTTCTAAAAATTATATTTTGGAAGCCCCTCTCGGAAATGACCTTATTAACTGATAATTAATAAATATAAATATTACACTTAACCGTTCATTTTTCCTCCCAAAAATTATTACTTCTTATTGAAGCACAAAAACGACCACTCTTAGTTCACCTTCCTGGTTCTTCTTTTTTCGAAGAAGATTAGCATTGCCAAAAAACATGTTCACCCTTTTCGTAACCACCTCCGCCCTTATTCTACCTTTCGAACTCGTACGGGTACGATAAAATCAATGTCTTCCCCCATCTGGCGGCAGTTCAACAATGTCTGTCACAGAGCTCTCTTCGTCAACGAATTGTTTCAAAAGATTTGGATCGTTATTTATAGCTCCTTGCAATTCGGCGAAAGTGTACAATTTTTTAAATCCCATCGCGAAAGTTACTTCTTTCTTGCTTTTGTCGCCCCCCTCAAAATTCGAAAAGGGTGCATGAATGAAATTGGCAGAGTGTAGTTTGGCATGTATAAAGTAAAACTAAAGCCACCGACGCCCACCGAGTAAGAAAATACAGGAAAACTGTTTTTTTTTTTTATAATTTGATTAAATGTTACTTATGGACACAGTGGGGCATTAGGAATATTTTTTCTCAGAGATAAAAAGAGTTTTCGTGACAAATTCAACACTAAAATGGCCGTGAGGGATGAAAATAAATGCTATATTATATTTTGCTTTTCTTTGTAACTCATTGCAACTGTTACATTTTGTCACATTTTCTTAATTTTTATATTTTTACTGTTTATTTAATTCGAGATTGTAAAAAGACAATAGTGTACTTTATGAGAAAATAAACGAAACTTATAAACAAAAAAAACATTAAATGTGAAAAAATAATAAAAGAAACATTCCATAAAATCGATCTATCGGTCAGAAAGACCGATTCAAATATTAGGTTATAAAAGATAATGGGTTATTATCGACCTCCGAATGAATCGAACAGTTCCCTAAATGTGAAAATTCCATAGAGGAAAAGAAAATCAAATCAGGATAATAAAGAAGGCGGTGTGTTTCCGTTTTGCAAAACGGTCGTTTTCTCCGTCTGACTTTACTCTCGTGCGTCCGCCATTTTGTATTTCATGTGTGTTTGGTTTTTATGTATTTTCCGGACTTGTTAAATCATAGCAAATCGTAAAACGGGGAACACATGGGTAGATAATTTATTCCTTAAGTCTTTCCCTCCACCATCAAAGATATTTTCATCTCCATTTTAAAAGTGTTCGTTCTGATTGGAACATTCCTCCATAATCTCTCTCTCTCTCTCTCTCGTGTTAGCCTTTCTGAGGGGAAAAGGGGGATTCATTATAATAAAAGACCAAATTTTATTTTCTATTTTATTATTTATCGTAGGGTTCTGGATTATTATTAGTGGAGGCCGTTTAATTAAGCTCATAAAGAACGGACTCAATAAAATCCTTAACGACTTTTGTTTTTATGCTCTTGGAGAACATTCCTGCACTCCTTTTTGAAAAAATGTTGCCTGAATTTTAATAAGGAATTCGAATATTAAAGCATATTTCAAATAGGCTAATTCTTTACAATGGCGTCAGCATTAAAAACTAAATATCGTATAAAAACAAGCGTAAAAAATTCCAACTCAACAACGGAATGATAAATGAAAGAAAATTACAGTTTCAGTATAATTTTTTTTCTTTTGACAATTCAAAATTTAATATTATTATTTATTTATATATTAATTATTTTTTATATATTACAATTATTTTACCATAAGATTTTATTAATATTATGGTTTGTTTTTTTTACCGCCCGGAAATGTCTCCCAACTTGCTTCGGGCGTCGGAGACCGTTTCTGTATTTACAATAAAATAAAATAAATAAGTAAAAACATTATATGTATATGTATGTGTATCAAAATTAAATTACCTATATCTAAATAAAAA
>JAQIBA010000083.1:0-59064 GCA_028293925.1 Brueelia nebulosa
GACCTCGTCAGACACTGAGACTCCGACTAAACAAATAAACGGATGAATCGGAATTTATTTTGGAGGGCGACGTCGTGCATTTATTGTTTTCTTTCGGTTGACCACTCGAGTGGCGGCAGTGCACAATGTGTTGACTCTCTCGCATGAATAAATAAATCCACAAAGAAAATAAACACTCGGAGGAGATGAAATTGGATCAAAATCAGTTCGAACGGCCAAAGCAATCGCTCACTGAAAATACTCTGATTGGATGTGTGCAGCCGCGGCGAGGGGGCGCAAGCAGTCTTATCCGCCCCTTCCGCCTCTTCCGCCCCCACCGCCCCCAACGCCCCGCTCGTTAGCGCCGAGAAAGCACTGGGAACGCATAAAATATGAGAAATAAATCCGAGCATTTAATTAGGAATTTTATTTGGGAAAAGCTAAACGAGGACATTATGCAAATTGTCGCCGTCACAGATACGCGACAATATTTTCGGCAACCCTTATTTAATAAATATTTGGCGCATTAATCTTCCCCTCGAGACTAATCAGATATTATTAAAGATTAATTAGAGAAAGTCGAAGAAACGCCGGATGGAAAGCAGAAAATTTCTCCTTTCCTTTTCCTCGGCAGGTGGGGGGCGGCGGGGGCGGCGGGGGCGAAACATATAAATTAACACGCACTTCCGACTATTAAACTTTTTTCCTCATCCAAATCAGTTACGCTCCATCTCGAGTTTAAGTTTTAAGTTTGTTCATTAAACTATTTACCATATTATTAAAATCCCTCCGCCGCCCCCCGCCGCCCCCTCGCCCCCTCCTGTCTCTCCCTTTCTGTTCTTGTCTTATAAATTTTAATGAAAAGTCATTCATTTAATGAGTTTACCTTCTGTTTGAATTTTTCAAAAACAACTTTCTTCCTTTTCCCGAATGATTTAAAACATCTTTTCTCCAAACTTTTCGATTCTCAGACTTTTTTTCATCTCCGATATTAATTTCCTCCCCTCCCCCCTCCCCCTCCCCCCTCCCTCTGTTCCCCTGTCCCCCCCCCTCCACTGCCCCCACTTGGGGCTTTCATCAGTTTGTCTTTTCCAGACCTTGACCCCCTTTCCCGATGACTCTTCACCCCATCTTTGGTTTTCTTCGAGTGCTTTCCCACTTTTAGACTTTTCCACTGCGATCTCAATGACTTAATTGTTAATAAGGAGTCATTTTGACCGTTAAAAAAATTCGCTGTTATTTTCAATTGTTTACTTTTTATTAATGTTTTATGTTAATGTTTATATAATAAATTTTTATACAAATGTTATTTAATAATGTTAATGATGTTTTACTTCTATTAGTAAAGATAAATATAATAAATGAAAAAAAGGAACAAGAAAAAATATGAAAAGGGAAAAAAGGAGGAAAGAAAAAAGAAAAGAAGAAAATGAAGTTATCCATTTGCAATGAGATTTGTTCAGACACAATATTTAAATTTTGTTTAAATTAAGTCAAATTTATGTATTTTTACTTCATACACTCGTCCTCGAAATCCATACACAAAGTTACCCTATCCGCACTTAATGCCGTTATTGTTTGCAGTGTAAATCTTATTTTCTCCCCGACTGGTATTTACTATAATTAAATTCTCCCCATTATATTCCCTCCACAGATACCGGAGAAAGTGATTTAGGAGATATTTCGCGGATTATTTCTATAAAGGGAGCGAGGTAATGTATGCACTCCCCCCCCGCCCCCCCACCGCCCCCACCGCCCTCCCGACACAAAGAGAAATCTCGACAAGGCTGTGCAATTCTCAGTGACTTGGACAAGCCTCCCCGCGGGGGGTGAAGTCGAGGGGATGAACGGGGGGTATACCTGCAGCTGATTGGTGCTTTCTCCTCGACTTGCGTTCACGCTTTTATCATCTTTACTGTTTGAAGCAACAACGGGGAATATGGGTCATTATGACCCGTATACTTTATTTTAAATTTGGTCTACGTGACTAGGGGTCAAAAGAACCCCCGATTTTAGATACGAAGAAACTTTTACCTTTGAAAAGGTGTGAGACCAACTTTTGCCTTTTGGTGGCGGTGCGGGTCAGCTTCAAAATGGGTCCCACTTCCGGTTCCTGTCGGGAGAGGGGACTGGTGGCGCCTCCGCCCCCGCCCCCGCCCAGAGAGACGTTAACTAAGGAAAGCGGAGCCCTAATGAAGATGACGAGGGAGATTTCAAAGTAAAATTGAAGTCTTCATCAAAGTGTGCGCATGCGGGGTGAAAGAGCGCTCATTATTTTTCTGATATTCGTCCGCGAAAGGGTTTTCTCCTCGATCGAGTCTTCCGGGGGGTGCGAGGGGGGCGAAAAAGCGTCAAAGCCTTTTAATTATTCTTTTCTTTAATTTAAATGAAAGTTGGCAGAATAATTATGACGAGGGAAAAGAAAAGTCTATATTTTATTCAGCCATTTTCGTAATTAGTGCTTTGAGAAGGTCGCCCTGATTAAATTTCTTATGTGGTTGAAGCTTTCGACCTGTCACCGCCCCCCTCCGCCCCAAGCCCCCCCCCCCAAAACACCCTCGACGTCCTAATCCCTCGCTGACGCAAAAATCTTTTTTAATTTCCACCCTTTTCTTTCTCTGCCCGAGAGAAAAGTGAAGATGACAGAGAAGAGATGCAGGAGGGAATACAATCCGGCGGGGTTTTTCATTGTATGCGTTGTATTCTTCGTGCATGAAAGGTGCTCCTCACGGCCGTTAATTTCATGCCCTCGATCATTTGTAAGTTCGCTGTTTGAATTGAATAGATAAAATAAATGGAGAACAATAAAGTGTGAAATTTATCTAAAGGAAAGTTTCCTTTCTGAATTCGCCATTCGATTCCTCCAACTTCACTTTCCACGCATTTCTATCTTTCCATCCGCCATCTTTCACCTTTTTTTATTTTCTCCCAAGAAATTAACCTCCCTCCCATTTCCATTTCCTCGTCGTTCCAGCAAATGCTTCCACCGAATTTCCCTCACCATCCAATCGTCTCTGCGAAGGACGTCAGCTGACGGGGGGGAGGGGGAGAGGAGGGATGGATGACACGAGGGGATGAACAGGGGCGGTTAGACGCAATCTCGTCCATCCCTCGCATTCTAATTCTATTCCCCTCATTCTTTTAATTATTTTTATTTAATTTGTATTGTAATTTGGATTTGATTTGTAATATTGTATTTAGACATGTTTTCAATTACAATTAAAAATATTGATTTTTGATATTGATAAAAATATTGATTAAAAATATTGATTTATTCAAAATATATTAATAAAATATATAATCATAGAAGTTGTGATTGAACTCCGATTGATTCTGAACATCATTCACTTATACAGTTTCGTCCAGTCTTTTTGATTCTTTACTTGCGAAAAAAACAACAAATCTTTGTGAGGACAACAATGTTCACAATCTTTAGAGATACAAAAGTAGTCAAACACGAACGCCCCCTCCGCCCCCCGGCTCCTTAAGGAACTCCCTCCCCACTCTCTCAGGAATCATCATTCTTATCCCGGCAAATCGGCCACCAGAGACCGCCCCCCGGGACCCGCCATTCGAAATCGTGTCCCGAATCGAATCCATTCCGGAGTTTATTCTCGGCCGCCCCTCCCCGAAGACGCCCCCCCAATCTCAACCCCTAAAGCACGAACGCCCGCACCCCCGAGTGAAAGCGAACGGCTGCGACTAAAAATTAAAAGAAAGGGGAGACGTCGAGCTTCCTTTTTTCTGTTCGCTTCATTAGAACGCCTTAAAGATGTAAGGGAAAACGGGTGGGCGGGGAGGGCGGAGGGGCGGATTTTTCCATTTCCCCTTTCCTTCGCGACAAATTAACAAAAATTCAATCCGAACCCCGAATTTAAATTTATATATTTGATTGCGCCCTCGGAAAAGTTGTTTTTTTTCGAATGGGGGCGGTTTAACAGGCGAGAGAGGGTGGAGGGCGGGGGGTGGCTTTTTCCGGTGAAAGCGAACTGATTCCGTTCAGAAATTTCCAGTGTTGTGGGTTTTAAAATCCTTTCGTGGCAGAAAAAAGTAAATGTATTTATAATTTTTTTCAATGCCACACTTTTTTATTTACATTTATTTTCCATTAGTTTTCAATCTGAAATTTTAAAATCACTGATTCGAATTTTTTGAAGGGTGAAAAGGAAGAAGGAGGAGGCGATAGAAAGAAAGGGGAAAACAAATAGAAGAAAAGGAAAAATGAAAACAAAATAGGAAAAGAAATAAAAAATGAATAAAAGTATTATGCAGTAGTTAGTGTTAACACCGCTCCCATCCACTTCTGAATAAACCCCCAATAATCTATCCACACGTGGCAGCTTCCCCTGAAGCCAAAACCCCAATTTTCACCCCCCAACCCCGGAAACAAATCACAGTTTTCTCCCCCAAACAAAAATTCCCCAACTTTTTCTTCCCTTAATTTCGATGAGCTTTTAATACACTTCGGATTATAATTTTCTTGGGGCCGTCCCGCCCCTCCCGCCCCCGTCGATTACCTCGACCTCAAGTGACAATACGAATAAGAACGTTAAGTCCCCAAACTTTTCTCTCCCTCGGAAAAAGCTTTTAGAAAGCTCGCGAAACTTCGTTATTTCCGGGGAAAAACCTCGAAAAATGTTTTCTTCAACCGCCCTCCATTTCAGCCCACCGACCGACACTTCTCATTAACTTGTTCCTCTCCTCGAACGCTTTTTATCATTACGCCCTCGCGGGGCGAGGGGCGTCTGCTCCCTCGCGGATTAAGGGCGGTCGGTGGGATACTCACCCGACAGCAGAAGCGGAATGAAGGAAAATTCGGGGGAAAGTTTGGCGCTTTCGAGACAAACGAAATCTGAGCCTCCGCCCCCGCCGCCCCCAGTTCCAAATCCCAAAATCCAAAAACTTCTTTTTTCATTTTCTTTAATAATAAAAAATTTCCTTTGGGAAAATTCCCGAGGGGATTCCGCGCTGTAAAACACCGCAAAACACTTTCGACAAATTTTTCTTTTATTTTCATGGCAAGAAAATTAATTCTTAAATATTGCATCAGATCTTTGAGTGCTCGCCCACCGCCCACCGCCCCCTCAAATTAAATTAACCCTCGCCGTGCAGCCGCTGCAGGGGGTTTCGTTTCCCCCCGATTTTTGTTATTCCTTATCAATTTCTGGTTTCGCTCATTTTGATTTCTGCTGGTTTTGTCGCGGTTTGATATTTGTTTATTTTGTTTTTTTTGGTTTTTCTTTTTTGTTCTTTTGCTTTGATTATAATTTTGTTAATTTTCCCTCTTGTTCGAGTGTTGTTTTCTTTTGTTTTTTTTTCTTTTCGGGGGTTTTTTGACTTTGTGTTGGTTTTACTGATTTTCGGAGTCTTTTACCCCTTTCATTCCTTGATTTTACTTCTGTCCGCAAAGACAATCGGTCATGCACGTGGCCAAAATTCGTTTGCAGTCGTTGGCCGAAACCTAAAAACCGAAACCGCGGCCGGGAAAACCAAAGGAGGAGAGCGCAAAACCAAAACAAAAGAACTCAATCTTTGTTTCTCCCTTTTCTCCACCCCCAAGAAAAAAACCAATCAAAGACGCAGTAAAAAGAAACTCGAAAACCGTAAAAATTTTTAATCAAACACGAAAGGAAGCTCACTCGCATTAAAAATAAACAAGAAAGTAAATAAAAAATGGGGACCAGGAAACGAAGGGCTCATTCTCACTTGGGGGCGGGGGGAGGCGGGCGATGGGGGCGATGGGGGCGGGAGGAAATCAATCACAACCCCGTGCGGATTTTCTCCGAAGAAGGTTCGCAGTTTCATTAATTAGCATGAAAAATTAAAATTTAATGTGAAACAAAACGAAGAGCTTTCACAATCCGCCCCCCGTGAAAATAAATGGGGGCTCTGTGTAATTGATTCAGGCTTAGCGGGGGCATTTCACACTCCAGAAGAGAAAAACTGGGAAGTGAGTTACCCGGGCGGCGGGGGCGGGGGCGGAAATCTGATGATAAATGCTGCGTGTTATAAAGCGTTCCGTGGATAACAAATCGGCCCCCCGGGGCGGGGGCAGCGGGCCTTTCTCGTCAATGGGGAGGCAGTTGCTGGGCGTGGGGGGCGGAAGATGTTCACGAACCTTAAATTCAAATGGCGGTCATTTATCACTATTCGCAATAATTCGGAAAAGAGAATTAGGCCGAGTGTGTTCTATTTTGAATTTGGGTTCTCCCGTCGGGGTTTGCCGAACGGAACGGAACGGTTTCCCTCTCGAAGCGTTTCAACCCCTAATTGAAGAAGAGTAAAAAGGGGAAACGCCGTCGAGGGTTGTTACTTGAGTAATGCTCCGAAAAAACATTTTGCGGCTAAAAGGAAATTGGATCGATCGTTTGACAAATGAGAAAGTGGGAAACCTTTTCGAGAGTAATTTCAAGTGAAAAAAGTAACGACCCCTCCCGCTCGCCCCCGCCCCCGCCCCCAACTAAATAAAACGCCGACTCCGCGTCATTTGCTAATTCCGAAACCCTTGACCCAACCCTAAATTACTCCTCATCACTTGCCAACACACCGATTTGGAGTTTTAGACAGGGAAATGCAAAAATGAGGAGAAAAACAAAGAGAAGAGAGAAGGAGATAGATAGTGAAAAGAAAGAAGTGGAAAAAGCAGGAAATGAGGGGAAACAGAAACAGAAAAAGAAAAATTGAAAAGACAGAAGAAGGAGAAAAATGAAAACATAAAGAAGAATAGAGAGAGAAAAGAAGAGAAAGGCGGTGAAAAGAGAAAAATAAAAAAAGAAAGAAATATAAATAACACAAAAAAGTGGAGAAAAACTCTAAAAAAAGAGAAAATAGAGAAAAAATGAAAAGAGTGTAAAATAATGAAAGAATAAAGAAAGAAAGAGGAAAAAGAAAGCAGAGGGACAGAAGAAGAAGGGAAAGAAAAATTCATAGAGGAGGGCTAATTAGTTGAAAAGAAGGGAAGAAAAGGATTGCCGGGGGCGGAGGGGGGCGAAGGGGGCGGCACCGCCCCGAGACATTTAAATAAATGAAACACAATAAATGAAAAAATTCATGGAATCAAATTAAAGAAAAATTTTTTTATTCGGGGAATTGTAAGGGCCCTTTTTGAGTTTTTTCAGGTTCAATCAAAGTTAATTTTGAAAGAATTTCCTTTCACGGTACGAAATGGCGGAAACTGTTTTGTTCAATATTTGCTCTGAGTAATTAGAAATATTTTTTTAATTACAGAATGAGATATTCAAAGATTTACCTTCGAAATCAATGCAAATTTGCGAAGGGGCGGAGCACATTTCGTGCACAGTTAAAGACTTTCAAAGAAAAGTTTCTTTCCTAAGATTTTACTTTTCCTCCTTCGGAGTTATAAAAAAAAATTTTTTTATATTCTTTTCTATATTCTATTGTATATGTTGTTACGCTCAATCAGAGCAACGCAGCAAATATATTAATATAATTATTACTTTTTATCTTTTTCTCCTTCTGTCTTTTGTCTTTTTCCTTCTGTCAGATCCTTTCGCGTTTAAATTGATATTTATACTTGTATATAATATATATATTCATGTTATAATTAAAAGAGTAGCCCGCATAGGCAACGGTTCGCCTCACCTCCCTCATCCCTTTCTTCCCTTTAATACCAGTCCTTCCTTCCTCCCTCTCCCCTCTCCCCTTTCTCTTCTACCCTTCTCCCTCAATGACAAAAATGTCACACGCACAAAAAAGACATCTGAGCCACCACCTTCCATCAACCTCGCCGACGTCTTCCCGAATGTTGACACTTTTATTTATCGCATCATTCGCTTAAAATTCTTTGTTTACGCTCCTTCTTCGGTTGTTTCCTCATTTTTGGGGGCGGAGCGCCCCCGCGTCAAAGCGCCGCGCCGACAGCTCAATTCACGACAGCGCGACAAAAGGTGCGGAATAAATAAAGGTAAGTCAGGGAAGTCGTGCGGGGACAAAAGAGGCAATATGTCCTTGTCTGCCGGCACAAAAACCGGTTCCCGACAGCGCGGGTGCTCATTTCGCGCTTCTCTCGCATTTTGCCCACGTCCTCGGTAAATCTCTGCCGGTTGAGAGAGTGCTGCTGCCGCTGTTGGCTAAGGAAAAATCTTGGCTCCCAAGCTGCACTAAATCACCTGTCCGACCCGCCTCTTCTGAAAGAAAAAATCTGGGGCGATCGCGCTGTTGAAATTTGCTGTCGGCTAATGACCAAAAAGGGCAAAATGGCTTTCGGAGGTGAAAAGTTTACCTCCTGAACCCTAACTTTTCAACCCTACGTATCATACAAGTGTATAAACACAATAATTTTTAAATCACCCCCAAATAGCCTCCATTCTGTCTCAATCAACAGCAGCAAAAGGCAAAAGTGGGTCAAATGCACGGAAAGCCCAGCAGCGATCGCCCCCCCCCCCCGCCGCCCTTAAAAACAATTAAAAACTTAACCCGTTGAGCACCCCGCTCCCCTCCCGCTGTCCCCTCCGGGTGGGAACCGCCAAACAATTTTCCTCGGCAACCGACAGCGGCTCCGACAGAGAAAATGAAGATAAAAATTCACATTCACTCGCGCTGAATAAATATTTACGTAAGCGATTGCTTTCCCTTGTTTTGACGGTTACGTGAGCCGTCCTTTACGTAACTCGGACGGCGGCCCGTGAAATTTGGCTCGGGTTATCTATCCTGAAAGCTTTTCCATTCTTGGTCCCTCCGCCATTAATCTTCCGCTGAATGGGTCATTTCCGCCGGGGGAAACGCTTCCAGCTGTTGGAAATTTTAATGCATCGCTCCCGGCGGCAGGAGTGCGGCTGCCATGGCCTCTCAGGGTGATGGCCGCCCTCGAGGGCCACCCCCGCCCCCCTCTGCAAGTGGGGTTCCTGAGGGAGTACAAGAAATCCTCGACAGGATCGAAAGAGAGGGAAACCGCCGACCGAAAGTGACACAAAGACAGACGGGGAAGTCTTTTCAATGACTGCCTTTGACAAATTACCAAAAGGAGAGAAAAGAAGGCGGAAGAGAGAAGTGAGAAGAGAGAGAGAGAGAGAGAGAGAGGTGTGAAAAGGTGAATGGTGACTGACAATGATGGAGTATAACGAGTTACCGCAAAAAATCCCTTCGCTTTCTAAACTGACGCCTCTTCAAATTTTAAGCGAATTAACGCTTTCCTGTCGCCGAATTAGCACGGCTAACCGCTGTCGGTACTTTACCCCCATAACCGTGGACAGGTGACAACAGCATTGCTGTCCGCTTTTTAATCCCAAACCTCTGAAGTGACGGCCAATTTGAACGGCAACGCTGTCGGTACTGCCCTCTCTCCAAACATTATCGTGTGATGAAAAGTATTCAACCGATACATCCCCGAACTCGTTTTCGGGAAGGGGTTGGAGAGAACAGCACAACAGCAAACAATAAATAGAAAAATTGTTACCTCTATGCCTGTTTGTCTGTTTGTCAAACATCAGCATCGCATCCTCAATCTGCAACAAGAAAAGAATAAATAAACTTTACATTCGTTGAATTTTCTGCGTCATAAAATTTTTTATGCACACGAGCCTTTCGTTCCACCCCTCAAACAACCCCTTGGGTGGAACCCCCAAGAATCGGATAACAACTTAATAGGAAAATCGGGCGGAAGTAAAGCGAGAAAATGCATTGGAGAACCAAATAAAATTCAACCCCCGCCGGAGAGGGGTTGCAAAAATTCGCCATGAAACTTTTCGAGAGGAGAAATTTACGCCAAACCCGTAAAGTCAAGCATAAATAATTCGGGAAATGAAAACCTTGGCGTTTTCCCGGAATTCGGGATTTTCCATGTTTTATTACCCCGTGCAACTCTCAGGTGCCCACCCCTCCGCCCTCCCGCACCCCAAAACCCGAATTAAAAGCCTTTCCAATGCTTTTACGGCGGTCGAGTGAAATTCGTTGCTTTGTGGGGGTGAAGGTTCACCCCGAGGGGACAGGACTTGCCATTTGCAGGGGTTCGTGGGGGCGAAGGTGAGAACGGTAAGTGAGAAATGGGGGTTGGGGAGGGAGGGGAGCGCCCCTTTCTCAAATTAGGAAAAAATGAAAATTTTAATTATGAAAAAATGGGGGAAAGCGCCAACAAAAACGTTTTGTCTGGTTTTGTAAATTTGGTGCGCATTAATTCAGGTAAAAGTGGAAAAATGGCGGTTTCAAATTAAACCACCCCTGACCTCCCCCTCTGACTGCCCTGCGGTAATTAAGGTTTTCATAGCGGGGAAACCGCGAGAAATTCAACCCCGAATTCGACCGGCCGACATAATCAGGGGGCGAGAATTCATTTCCACCCCCACCCTTCTTCCCAAATCCTCCCTTTGAAATTCCTCCACCACTTTGTCGAAACATTCATTTAAAACCCACCCTCCCATTCCCTCACGTGAACTAGGGA
The DNA here is from genome assembly GCA_028293925.1 of Brueelia nebulosa. Taxonomy (NCBI): domain Eukaryota; kingdom Metazoa; phylum Arthropoda; class Insecta; order Psocodea; family Philopteridae; genus Brueelia; species Brueelia nebulosa. The sequence goes on from JAQIBA010000083.1 coordinate 10,376, forward strand.
TCATCCCTTAATAGAAATAATAATCTAAAATAACATTATGCATCTAAATCTTACAATTATTAAGTAAAGAACCTCATTAATAATCTAAAAACTAAATTATTAATCTAAAAAAATACACTTTATACATATGAAAATACAAATAAAATACAATTAATTGTAAAAATTATATACAATAAATTTTATGTTTGCCCATATACCGATTCAGCAGTTTTAAATATCTATTAAAGTAATCGACGTGAATTATCACAACAAATGAGCACGCATTGAAAGAGCAGAAGAAAAATTCAGTATATAAATATATATATTATATAATATACCAGGGAAGCCTTAGGAGAGAATTTCAGAATAAAGTTTTTATTCTTCGGGGCTGGAAATCTCCCCAAAGAAAACCCCGATAACGTCAGGAAGAAAGTCGGCGTCACGAGAACTCCACCGGGGGAGAGAAAGTTTCACGTGTCACTTGTCATTCCACCCCCTTTCCAACCCCTAAGCGCAGCCCCTTTCCCCAGCCCCCACGACAGCGCGCTGCAGGATCCTGACGGTGCCTGAAACGAGCCTCTTCTGCTGCAACCCCCTCCCCTTTCGCCCATCGAATTAAGGGTTGTCGGGAGGGGGATGAAAACAATTTCGGTGAAAGGTATTTAAAAAAAGAAGTAAAAAGTTAGAATAAATCAAAAGAGGCTAAACAATTCGTTAGAGATTTTGACAGGAGCAAAACAACCTGTCGGCCATTAATAATATTAATTGCCAGCAACCCCTCGGCCGGGGGAGGAAAGTGAGGGTTAAGGGCAGTGGACTGGTGGCTCGTTTATCCGCGCAGAGGGCGATTCTTCATAGGGGTAAGTGAAAGTTTTGCTTTAGTTTGGGAAAAAACAATTAAAATTATTATTAATGTTTACTTATTATAATTTATAGATATAATATACTGGCGACTAAAAATTAATTTTTATTGTCACGTATAACTATAACATATTATATGTGAAGGAGTATTGGGCGAAGGGGGCGAAACTGTCCACCACAGGAATGTCCTGAGGGCCTTTTGAAAATATTTCCTGTTGGTCAAAACGAAATTGAGGGAGAGGTAAAATTGCAGAGTTAAATAAAGACAAAGAGGAAGAGGAGCAAGGGAGCGGTCAGAGGGGGGCGTGTGGGGAGAACCTGCAAATGGAACAGCCATGTTTCCCCCTCCGCCCCCACCGCCCCCGGCTTTCCTTTTTCACTCGAAGAAGAAAAGAGATTCTCGGATTACTTTCCAAACAATTTGGCAAAGTGAATAATTTCCTTTTCTCATTCTTTCCTCGGTTTTTGTCTCACAGGAAAACGGACCTCAGTTTTCTTTAATTTCATCCAAAATCACTTTTTAATGGCCGCCCCCGCCCCCAACAACCCCTTCGATACGTCAACGCGAAAATCCTTCTCACCCCCAAAATGGATGGCTTCTTCTGCCCCCGGGCTGTTCATCCCTCCCTTCGTTTTCTTCTGCTCTTTCCTGTAAACATTTGGAGCAGCTTTCAAGGAGTTATTGATAAGTATAAAATTTTATAAGTTTTAGTATATTAGTATAAAATTTTTTCTCTTCGTCGTCACAAAGTTGTAATAATAATAAAATTGTTTTATATAACATTATTCATTTCTCTTCTTTTTCTCTTTTTCCTTTTATTTTCTTGTTTCTTTATCTTTTTCTACTTTTCTTCATTTTTATTTCTTCTTCTAAACCTTCTCCTCTTTCTTCCCTTTTTTCCTTTTCACTTCTTCTTCCTTTGTTTCTCGTCTTCATCATTCACATCTTCTTGTTCTTCCTCTTCCCAATCTTTCATCTTTTCTATATCATCTTCTTGAAAGCCATCGTCGAGTTCGACATCGACCCCTACTTTGGTGCTAAGGGAGAAAAGGGTTGGGGTGGAAATTCTCTTTGAATTCCCCGTCGAATTGGTAATTGAGAACGGGAAGAAAGAAAGCTTTCAGAATTGGGGTTCGGAACGCCGGCAAGACAAACAACGAGACGGTTGCGAAAGGGTGAGGGGGGGGGGTTGCAGCACTGAAAAAGTAGATAAAGCGATAAAAAAGAAAGGAAAAGCCCTCGAGGGTGGAAGTACAAAATCAATAAGAGGGGGGAGGTATTCGCTAAGAGTCATCCATTATAAGAAAAGTGAAGAGACGAAGAAAAAATGGCGAATTCTTTCCAAGCGGACTATTGATAGGAGGATTAAATCCATCGGCGAATTAGTTTCTCTTTCGTTTCCTTTCTTTCGGCGCGAGGAGATTAGCCAACAAAGAGGAGAAGAACACAAAGAGAAGATGAATGATAAAGAAGGAGGAATAGGTCGGGTCGAAGGGGCGCTGTCGGTCGAGCGGCTCCCTCTGCTGTCGGGGGTGGATGTCCGCGCCATTGTGCAATGGCAACGGCCCACCCCCGAAAGGGCCTTTGTGTTAACTTTTCTCATTCTTTCATTCTTCTTTTGTAAATAAATTAAATGTGTTAAAATTTTATTGTTTTTTAATGGTAATAAAGTCTTTTATTTGTAAATGAATGCATTCAGATTTTACGTCGAAAAAGTTTTCGCCCCCCGCCCAACCCTTTCCCTCCATTATATTTCTCTAATTTATGTGCTCACGACACTTCCCCCGCCCCTGGGCGAAAGAAGCCGCGTCTGCCCCCGCCAGGGGTTGATGCCACGCGAGGGCAACAGGTCAGCCTCGACGGGGCAGAATGAATTTGTATAGTTTTCGCAGTGACTTTATCTGGAAGATTCGTTGTCTGCGTGACGAGGCCGGAAATTAAATTTTTCTGACGCTTTCAAAAGCTCCCCTCTCTCCCCCTTTTCATCAGAGGGCGGCTTTTTCTTATGGGTGAAATTAAATGTGAGGAAATGTTATCAATTATGCGGGTGGCGGAAAGGGGATGTTAATCAGGCGAAGGGGTGTACAGTTAAAATGAAATGGTGCCAACTGAAACATTTAAACCTCATAACAAAAAATACCCGTAATTCAAAAAATGCCTTTAAAGCAAATATAAATATTAATTTATTTTATTTATTATTTTTTCATTTGTTTTCTTATTAATATTTTATTTACATATATCTACAAATTTATTAATGATATTATTTGTTCATTAATTATTTACATTCAGTAAAATATAAAATGAATATGAAAATAAGTACATAGTAAATATAATTAATAATAAATATTTTGAAAGGGTTAAGAGATAATAGATTAGGAAAAAGGCCTAAGGAAAGATATCGCGTTCATTATACGTTTTTAGGCGGAACGTTGTGAATGGCATTCATCCATAAAAGCTTCCGTTCCTTATTCAACGCCCACGGCCACATCTTGCGAGCTTTGGGGGAGAAATTCCTCTGTGAGCGCTGAGAGGCTCTCAAGCCGATTCACTCACATGTCGATTCCTCGAGGGGCGAGGGCGGGGGCGAGGGCGGAAAGTGGAAAGCTCGCGACGAGCTCTGAATTTCGGTCAAAAGGAAGATGACGAAGAGTATTAAAGGCAGCCCTTCTCATTCGAATGACCCACAATAAATTTTCCGGTTTCGGGAATAAAGGAGCTTTAATACAGGGAATAGGAAATGTGCTTTCATTTCCGGGGAAAGCGAGCGAGGGGCGGGGGCGGACGGGTTTAATTTCCTCGCATTTTGCGGAGCCTATCAAAAGTTCTATAACAAAAAATCTCGGAGAGCGACCACTCCCGCCCCCGCCCCCACCCTCGCCCTAATTGTCTTTGAGGGATACAGCCTTTTTCTAGGTTTATCTGCCTCGCGGAGGTTTTTCTATTAACGACTCATTTCGTTTCATCTGTCATCCTTTGTTACGTCCTCTGGATGATGATTTATTGCGGGTGTGCTCACCCCTCGCCCCGACAGCTCCGCCCCCGACAGCGCCGCAGTCCCGCAGACTGCAGCGCCAACACGTGGAAAATGGGCCTCAACGATGGCAAATCCCTTCGGCCATTTTCCCCGAAACTCGTGCGAGACTTTTAAAGTCGACGGGATGATTTCTGTTATTAAATCTGACGTCGGGGATGATTTCCATTTTTGTTTTGAATCCGGGGAGGGCGGTTGGGGCGAAGGGGGGCGGGAGGGAGCAAAGGTCCGCTGGACAATTTCCGGCTTATAATGATTTCGGCGTTGTCAATATTAAAAATATTTTTTTAGATGTGGAAAAGCTCTTTCGATTGGAAATAAAGAGGAAAAGCGAAGGGGGAGGTTCGGGGGTGGTTCATTAATCCGAGAATCGGGAGCAATGTGCTTTTGAGTGGAACTCCCTGGCACGGGGTTGCTCAAACGGATCAGGCGGGGTGGATAAACGCTAACCTTTGCTTTCACGAAGCCGTTCCCCGCCCTCGGCTAACTCAATTTTGGGGTTGCAACAGGAGAAGAAGAGGGCGAACTAAGAAGACAGCGGAAGACTATTCACCCTGTGAATGTTTACTCCGTGTGATATTCAGGAGATTTCAGGTACGGCCATAATAAGTCATGCGAAAAGATATTCCGAAAACCACCCCCATCAGCATTCACACAAAGTTTCAAAAGAAAACTCAAGCTTTTTCAGGGTTGGAAATACATCCCCGATATTTCTTTCTCAAATAAACCTCCCCACGAAAGCAACGGGAAGGGGAGAGACAAAATTAGAAAACGACTACGACTTCGCCCCCCATTATTCAAAACCACTCCTATTTTTTCCTTTCCGCTTTCAACCCCCTCCCCTCCCCAACACACACACACAAACACACATGATCGCCTCGATATTTCAATCTTTTCACATGCAAATCGACCCCTTTTCAACCCCGCCGCCTAAGGGCGCAATGTAAACACCGACATTAGGGGGATTCCTCGGGAAAGTTCCCGGAGGCCGGGGGGGGAGAGGGGAGATAAGAAAGGTGATAAGAGGGAATTGTTTCAGGCGGGCGGGGCGGAGGGGGCGGGAGGCGGCCAAGCGAAGGGCGAAAGGGTTAATTTTTTCTCTCGTTCTGTTCTTTGAAGCATAAAGCAGATAATAAAGGATTTAAAAAAAGGCTGAAAAAGTGAAACCGCATAAATCTAAATTTTGAGGGGGGGAGGGGGGCTTTGGGAGCAGAAAAAGAAGCAAATTAGCCGGATATTATTTAATACTTGCTACAATTTAGCGGAAACTCTCCCTCCGTCTCCCGAGAAACCGCTGAATATTTAAATTCCCGCGGTTTTCCAACGAGCGGCCACCCCACCAACCCCTAACGGTTTAAATTATACTGGAGCCACGCTTTGGAGTAAAGGACAGGGGAAGGGAGGTTTTGGGGTGGAGAAGAAATCGAAAATGTCACAGAACATTTTAATTAATATGGAGAGTTTCGCTTTCTATTTATTCGTTTATAAAAAAATCATTTATTAATTCCGTAATTTCGCTTCGTTTTCTTTTAAGGGAGTAAAACTCAAACTACCCTTAACCTCATATCATGCACAATCAACCTCAGAAGGACTTTGAGTGGTGCTGTGGTGGGAAATAAAGTAAAAACCGGTGGCTGATAAGTCAAAGCGGTATTAAAAAAACTGAGAATTGCTGATGAAATAAAACGCTGCTGTTGTCTGACGTGAGCTCCCCGCTGAATATATTTTCTCTCTCCTTTACTCTCTCTCTCTCTCTCTCTCTTTCTCTCTCTCCACAAATTTACTATTTTCTCTCGGTTTATTCGACTGTCTGCATCTTTCTTTCATTCTCAATTCAAAAATATACCATTTTCTTTTAGATTTTTTTAAAACTAGTTTCTCTATTTCTTTTTCTTTCTATTTTTCTCAATTTCTTTCTTTTATTCTTTCTTTCTTTATTCCTTTCATCATTTTTTAATTCTCCTTCATTCTATTTTTTCTCCCTCTTTTTTCTCTATCTCTCTCCCTCACTTCTAAAATTTAATATTTCTCTCAAACGTCTTTAAATTTTCTTTCACCCTCACTTTCTCTTTCTATTTCCTCCTTTTTATCTCACATTCACTTTCTTTCGCTCCTTTTTTTATTTCACTTTCCCCTCACCTTAATTTTCACTTTCTCTATTAATCACCTTCCCTTTCTTTCTTCACAAAATCATAATTTTCTCTCCACTTTTCTTTAAACTTCTTCCTTCCTCCATGATGGAGCCCACACATCCCCTAAACCGAAGTCCCACCTGAGACTCCAATCCAATCCTTCACCGGTTAATGAGGGGCGGGGGCGAGAGGGGAGGAGACAGGACACGGCTAAAAATAATAATAAAAATAAACGAGTTTGCAGGCTGGTAATAAAACTGCATGTGTAATGTCCCTCGGTGGCTGTTTTGCATGATAGTGAAAAAGTTCATGTATTTCAAATGGAATTTCCCTTTTGGGGGCGGGGGGGGGGGGCAGGGGGTGGCGAGAACGATTTCATTTTGATTTTTCCAAGCGGTCCACCGTTTGCGATAACTGAAATTGATTGGGCTTTAAACAGGTTCATGGACGGGGGTGGATTTTGAATTTCAATCCATTGGATTCCCGGTAATTTCCGATGATTTTTCATCATTTTACTCACATCGCTTATCTAATTCATAGAGTATGCGATCCGGTTTAAGGTTGGTATCACTGCTGGCGCATATTTTTATATAAATTATGCTTTTAATTAAGCATAGTGGCGGTCAATTGTCTTGTGCCACGTCCCTCAGCGCTGAAGAGAGGGGATGACCACTGCTCCCAAGGGGTGAGGTATAATTCACCAAAGTGAAGGGGTTGAACGTGGGATAAGGGTGGAGAATAACGAAGAGCGAAGCAATTTGTACAATTTTCAGAGGCTCTCCGTTTTCTTTGGGGAAAACTCGAGAAACAAAGATCATTTTTGTCAGTCTCTCCTAATCTGGATTTTAATAAGTTGAATTTTGAAAAGTTCACGGAAGAACGGACTTAATCTCAATTCCGACATGAAAAATGACATTTTAAATCTTGAAATTTTCTTGGCTCCCACCCCCGTCCCCCCGGCACGTCATTCTAATTCATATTTCTTCGGAAAATCTTCCGCTCTCCCGAAATTTACATTCGAGCCCCCCTCGCCCCGCCCTCCCCCGCCCTCTCCCTCGCCCACCCCTTCCGCATCCTTTCGGAAAACTTAATCTAAAAATAATATTTTTTTCTGATACACCGCTGTTGCTGCTGCTGCCGCTTTCATTTTTCTTCTCTTCCCGGCCCGTGACATTTACATTTTTATTGATCCGTGACTACAAAGTCGAGAAATAATTATCTCCCCTCCCCGCGCGCCCCCTCCCCCGTGCGATTTTACTACCGCCGATTTTTTATTGACGTGCGGAAATGTTTGGAATGCTTTCCTGTCTGAGTTCGTCTTCTATAAAATTTATTTGGATTTTCCCAAAAGGAGTTTGCGGAATTTTAATGCTCTTGTTTGCGCTGTCGTGACTGTTTATTCAGAGCTGACATTTTGTCATCATTGTCCGTTATACTTCCGACTGCAGAGACCGCAGCTGCTGTGGGAGGGAAGTACTCATTGCTGTTGTATCAACTCTACGAGCTCATGAAAAAATATTATTAAGTCAATCAAGCAAACAATAAAATAATAATATAAATTAATCACTGTACTAATATTAACAATAATAGCAAATATTTGCAAGATAAGTAACTAAACAATAAATAATTTTAATAAAATATACTTTTAACATAAACTTTCAAATAACAAATGAAGAAATAAATAATTGCGATACTTCAAAAAAAAAACTCGGATTAATGAGTTTCCATAGGAAAAATTTTATTAATAAGATCAATTAATGTATCGCATAAAAATAAAAGCTCCCGCATTTAAAATTTTATCCATTTGCAGTCCCCTAAATTTCCGCCCCCCAAAGTGGCTTCGAATTCGAGAGAAAATCTCCCCGGAGAAACAGGAGACGCAGTAGCAACAGTAGCAATTAGGGATAATGAAGCAAATTCACAGTGTAGCCAATCTTAAATTTCATTTTATCGCCGGCCGTTTCGTAAAAAGTTCTTATTTTTTACTATAGCGCCCCTCCCTTTCCCTCTCCCTCTCCCCCTCCCCCTCCCCCTCCCCTACCCTCCCTCAGTTATTACTTAATCACTTATCAATTTTTTATCGACGCTTTTATTTTATATTCGTTTACTTCCGCGTCTTTACGGCCGACTTCTCCATTTAATCCCGCGGATGCTCTTCTTCCGTTTTATCTTTTTGGTTCCTCTTTAAACGCTCCTTTATTTTTTATCAATAAAATTTTATTGCTTTCTTCCTCCCCTCCTTATCCCTCTTTCCTGTCTCCTTAGATTCACGCTAAGGTCGACACCTCGTGCCCTAAATAACCACCCCTCGCTCTCTCTCACCCCCGCCGCACTCTTTCCATCCCCAATCACACAAAAGGCCCCCGCTCGCAAAAACCACCCCTTCGCATCCATCTGCAGAAAAGTACAAAATTAAACAATGCATGTAAAAGCCGATGATGGAAACGCATCCCCTAAATGATTTCCTTTTTTCGAGACAATAATAAGACCACTTGATCTCGTGTCCTTTGTGAAGCCGAGTCTCGGGGGGCGAGGGGGTGCGTGTTCACCCCTTACGACTTCCGTTCAACTTTTCCCGCAGCAGCCGCCACCTCTTTAAAAAAAGATTTTTTCTTTTGTTTCCTTTTCACTCGACTCAGCAAAAAACGTCTCTTTTAGAATTTTTTTCCAACTTTAAAATTCTCCGCCCTCGAGGAATTTCTTCCCTGTCGAATTCAAATAACTGACACTCTCCCGCCCCCGCCGACTAAATTAATAATGAATTTTTTTATCGGAAATTATTTTGAGTAGATAAAAACGACCGAATACAGTGAGGGGTGGGAAAATAACCCAAATGAAAATAAGTAAATCGGAAAAATAATTAAATTTCAACCCCTACAATTACATTTAATATTTATACACTGCATTTAAGTCCAAAAATTATTTTTCATTTTAACTAAATTCTAAGTAAACATTTTTATCTACTAATTCACTTAATTTAAATTTTTATGATTTTTTTTTTAATTTGTGCCTGGAATGGCCCTCTTTAAGCTTTATAAACATGTAAAAAAAATATGTAAATAAAATATAAAATATAAAAAGTAATTGTAAGATTCAAATATTATAACTGTTACGATACTTTAGTGATGCAATGGATAATTAACGTTATAATTTAAATCTTTTATTTTTTTTGCAAATTTAAATTCCTTTTGGGGGTTTGAAACTGTTAAAATGCACAAAGAGTGACTTCACATTCATTCAGTACACCGCGAGATAATTCGAAATTAAACTAAGAGAAAAAGAGAAAACGCGTTACTCTGCTAAAATGCTTTTGCTCCGGGCCTCAGCCACCCCTTAACCACCCCTGTCTGACAAAACCCCTCGCTTGGCAGCTCTCTTCCGACTTCTCTTGTTAAATATTCTTCTTCTTCATTCAACATTAACTATTTGGATTTCTTTCTGCTTTCTTGGATTTATTTCATCAAACCTTGCGTTATACACTTTCCTTGCAACCTTTTCCCCGCACTTTTATGTTAATTATTTTACAACCCTTCTCACCGCTCGGGGGTGCTCTCCTCATTTTTCATGGTTCCGCGGTCCTAAAAAAACAAACTGACCCTCATATCCTCTCGCCGAAGCGTTGGCGTCTGTCAGCAGACGCCGAACTCCCCTCGGGAAAAAGAGAATTAAAAGGTAGGGGTGGGAGCAAGGGGTGGCAATATTAAAGGAAAAGGAAATGGGAGGAGCGGGCGAACACTCGGGCACGTATTCTCTAAGTGAACATGACGTTGCATTTTTTAAAGCCAAGGAAACTGGAATAGGCCTTTTGTCAGCTTTTCCAGATAACGCCCACCGCCCCCCCGTGTAATTTGCTTACACACGTCCCTCGCCCCCTTCCGGTTTGTTTTTCCACCGCCCTCACACGAATTGTTTTCCTTTTTCACTCAAACATCGCGAGTGTGTGACGATCAGAAGGAAAGTGCTGGCGCGGAAGAGATTTTCGAGGGTTGGGGATGAATTTAAATTCGGAAAGTATGAGCGGGGCGGAATTCACCCCCGCCTCGGAAGGGAGAAACAAACAGTAAATGTTGTACATTTCCTATCCAATATCAATCAAAAAACAGCCAGGGGTGGTAAAATATTAGGGGCGATGTTTTTGGCGAAAGTGAAAATTCTAAAGTTATACTTTTAACTGATATAATTAATGAGCCGCAAATTACTGACCTGAATATAAATTCTATTATATAACTAAAATGCTAATTGTGAACAGCATGTAAAAAAATGTATACATAAATGATACTAACTGCATTATAACGCCCCAGAAGGGTATACAACTTTAAATAAAATAAATAAATATAACTAAAATTATTTTAAAATAAAATAAAATAAATAACTCCATACTTTTATACTTAAATCTCTCCTTTGAATGCATTTAACGAAGGATCAAAAGTGGTTCCCACAGGCAATTAGTGGAGCAATGAGAGCGAGATAAAAGTTAAAGTAGATAGAAAGTGGGGGGCGGGGGGGGCGGAATGGGGGTAAAAAGACTTAAGGCGGAGGAAGGGCGCAACTTAAAAACTGGAAAAATAAAAAGTTAATCCATTAAAAAGGAATATAAAGAAGAGAAAGTTTATAATATATATAGAGTGGGGCAAGCGATTCGAAAAGGAGATAGTGAATAAATCAAGGGGACGTTGTGGGGAGGGAGGAAATGGAGGAGGGGTGGAGATTAACCCTTTGACGTGCAACGATTGAAACGTTTGTAATCCAGAGCGGGACAAAACGAAAAATAAATTTAAATTAATCAATACTTAAATTAAAAAACACACGCGTTGATTTTCTGAGGCTCATATTGTTTTTTTATTTAAAAAAAAAACAAAAAAATGAAGGAATTCATGCGTGTGTTATTGGATGATTGAGACGATGAGATGGAATTTTTATCAAAGCAAAATATTCTAAAACAGAAGACGATGATTCGCGCCATTATTCCCATTTTTTCCCATTTTCTACGTACGTATATAAAATCCCAAACTACGTCCGTACGTTCGCATTCAACTCTGAATTATTTTGAAAAAGACAGGCGCTCATTGGTTAACAGAAAAAACTAAAAAAGGGGTTGCCAACATAGGTAAATTTAGATTTCTAGTGGTTTTTTATATTTTTATACTTAGATTATTTATAGATTTATTTATATTAGTTTTTTACTTTCATTATACTTCTATTATAAATATTATTTTTACTTTTACTTTTATAAATACTATTATATTACTTTTATTAATAGATTTTTTATACTTTTGTATATCTCTAATCAAAAAAATACACTCGCGTCGTTAAAAAAATATAAGTCAAAACAAAAGCCACCCCCCGGGAATTCTCAGGGGTTGAAGAAAAATCCAGAGGAGTGTCAGACGTAAAAACAATTCCGGAAGTGGCTGAGAGAAGACGAGCATAATTTATAAGGGCGCTTTTGCCCTCGAAACGGGGGAGAACAGACGAGAGTGCAATTATCTGATTTACAGTGGAAAAAATTAAAAAAAGAAAAGCCATTAGAAGCGACTCCCCCTCACCCCTCTTCACCCCTCTTGCGGCCCTTCTTCAATTTTGCTTAATCGAATTCCACCAAAACCTATTTCTTTGAAAAGAAAGTTTTTAAATTAAATTAGTCGGTCGGGGGAGGAGGGAGGATTCAAATCCTTCGTGTTTGGCCGGGATTCGCCTCCCCGAGGGCGTTCAGAACGTTCAGAACAGCGGGGAAAACAACCCCTGGACGTTAAGGGAAAAAAGTGGAAGACGCCACCGGGAAAATGAGAGATGAAGCCCACACTCTCTCTCTCTCTCTCTTTTCTCGCTTTCCCCCTTCCTCCCCTTTCATCCCCCGCTCAACTTTCACGGCTCCACAAAGAGCCACCCCTCCCGCATCACCCTAACGACATCATTATTTTCGTCTTTGTTAAGCGAACGGCAGCAAAAACATTAGGCGGCTTATTCCCGGCAGCAAAACATTCGTCATCAATTTCGTTTAAACTTTTAAATACCGACATTAAAAATTAAAAGAAAAAATTAATCGCCGCTTTTTAACCGAACAACAAAAAATTAAAAAAATAAAAAAAAAAAAACAAAGTTTATGGAGATTGAGAAAAAGGCTGGAAGGAAAGGTGGGCGCGGATCCGGGCTAAGAAGACGGGGCTCCCCGTAAGCGAAGCACGCGAGACGCGCCCCCGCCCGCTCGACACGAACAAAATCTCGTTTTAGAATTATATAACTTTCAGGAATCACTTTCCACCCCCGTCCAACCCCTCTCCCCATCTCGGGAATTTTGTTGGGGATTAAATTTTTTCACAGTTGTGTAAGAAATTTAAATCTGAAGGAAAAATGAGGGGGGCGGCGGGGGGGACTCCTTCGCGAGGAAGTTAAAAAGTTGCGAGTTTCGCTCGCAGACATTTTCATTTTTTTAATGAAACAATTGTTTTGTTATTCAAATAAAAAAGAAAAGTTTTTAATTTTTGTGCGGCGGTGGAGCTGCCGGACATTTAGAGCAATTCTCCACGACGTAGAAGAGAGAGAGAGAGAGACCGCTTCGGGAGGGAAAAGAGAGAGCAAAAATGCGTCTTCTCATTGGTCCGCAGCCTGCGGAATTTTTCGTTTAAAAACTTTTTCTGGAAAATAGGCAAAAAAGGGCGTCTGTCGAAACCTGAGAAAGTTTTTCCATTTCCTCTCGCGGAAGGGGGCGGCGAGGGGCGGGAGAAAGGGGGCGGGAAGCCGGTCAAAAACACGAGGGGGAAACTTTCCGGCGGATGAGTCGGAAGGGAAATTATATAGGCTTGTAAAAGTCGAAGAAAAATATGTTTTCCCGTCAAAGGTGGAAAACTTTTTACGTGTTTTTCTTCTTGATTGGGCCAAATTTTGGGGAAAGGGTCGGGGGGTTGTGTCTTCAACCCCTGCGTGGTCCACGCCCTAAAACAAACCGGATTTCCCTCTAAAACAACCCCAAAGAAAAGGGGAAAGGGTTTCTAACTGAGAATTCCTTTTCGAAAATTATGATACCTTAATTTATTTTTATTTTGCTGATTTCTCGTTAAAGGGGGAAATTGAATGCTTCGGAAATTCAAAATTCGATTTCGGGGGCTTTTGTTAAAACTTGACGGTTTTGTCTTTCCCTTCTCTTTCTCTAATGACTTTCCACGATTAGGCGAATTGGGTTTTCATAGAATATTTTTGGAAAATATTATTTCAATTTTAATAACTGACGTATCTTTAAAAAAAATATTAGAAGTAAAAATGAAAAAGCCTTTACCATAAGAAGCTTCATATTAAACTAAAAATAAAGTTTGGCTGAAAAGATTGTATTTTAATTATGTATTTTGTAAAGTTTTCACTAACGGAAATCACAGCTTTGCATTTCACGCTATTCTGATTGTATTAATATTAAAATTAAGACCGTATTTTTATATTATTCACTCTTCTAAGAAATTATTTTCCATTTTATTTTATTTTATAATGTATTTTCAATTGTTTTAATTAGTGTATTTTAACAATATAATTTTTTCAATATAAACCATTTATTTAATTACTGTTTTTTTCGGCTTAAATTATGAAAAATTATTTATTACTAAATAAAAAGTTAGTGTTTAATTAGATATTTAGCATATTTGTAATAAATTATATGAAATAAATTGTTTCATGTAAAAAATTACCGAATTTTCAGTCAGATTTCATTTGTTTAGAGTCGTAAAAATTATGACTATTGATTGATCTTCCGTAAGCTCAGCATGGTCGTCACTTTTTTATAACTGTTTTCTTTATTTATGCAAATTGGAATAAGTTGCCCCAAAAAAGACTAAGATTTTCTTAAAGTATTAAAAAAAATGAATCCATTTATATAAAACACATTAATATACCGTTTTCCCCGTTCTGTACGTTTTTTTCTTTATTTAATTATATTTTATTATCCTATTATTCAAAAATTTAGAGCTGGACAATCCAAATAGAACAGAAAACATGCCATAAAAGTAACTCTTAACGGTTGGATACAAAAAGCAGTTTACTTATCTGTTGAAAAACGTTGCAAATGATTCCACCTAAGATTTTTTTCTACGATAAAATTAAAAAAGCAATCTAAGGTTTATTAAAAATATCCATCACCGTTTTATAAATCTTTTCATAATTTCCGACTCTCACAAACAACTGGATAATTAACAAAATGAAGTCTTTTCTCTGTGAAATCCGTTAACTGACTAACGAACAGAAAACGACCGTTGGGATCCGAAGAATCCAACCGTCACCGATTCCAGGAAATGCCGACCGGTTCCGAGAAGCGGCGGTTCAACGCGAAACCCCAACGGTCAAAAGGTTCAATTCAAACGCAGTTTGTGAATACTTTCAGGAATTTTTTTTTTCCATCATTTCCAACGAGATTCGAGATAAAGCAGATTCAACGCCTTTATATTAATTATGCGTAAATATTTGAAATGAAGGCCGCCAGTTTTGAATTCTAAGAAAAGGATTTAGGGGAAAATATAAAGGGGAAAGTGAGAACCGAATGAAAATAACGGTCTTTTTAGGGCGGGAGAGTTTTTCTGCAGTAAATTCGAACATAAATTTCAGGGAATTAAGAAATTACCCGACGTTTAAAGAATTGTTCTCAGCTTTAATTTCTGTTGCGGGTAGGTTTTCTGCTCCCTTTTTTGTGAGGGTTCTCAAAATAACCTTCCACTAACCCCTGATTGTAAATTGCTGACTGCTCCCAATTTTTTTACTTGAGCAAAGTCAGCAAAGTATGCGCGAATACAAACATCCGTATACAAATACAATGGACACTAAAAAAGGTGAAACAAAAGCATAAGAAAATAATTATTATAAATAAACAATTTTAGAGGTATTAATCCATACACTTTTCGTAAATATTAATAATTAAGTGAATAATAAATTCAGAGAGGTCACACATTTTCCATAAATAATAATAAATAACTAAATAAGTAATTGACTAAACATTTCCGAAAGGGGTGGATGTTGTAGTATAGAATACAACCTGCGGCTTTATTTATTAATTAGAATACAACCATGGCGATAAAATCATAATGGTCCGACCTGTGGGCTCATGGCTGCACTGCTGTTGGGAATTTCCCTCCCCTCGTCCAAGTTCCAACCCCCGAGGGATGTATTTCCCAGGGGAGGTGCACATAAGGAGAGGTACGGGGGAGCAACCCCCGCAGGCAGCAGCCCCGTCAATTAATTTCTAAATGTTTAATGAATTTCAAGTCGTTGGGGGTAATGTTCCACCCCTTGGGGTCGAGTCACCTCACGTGGAGCATTAAAGGGAAGCTCAAGTTTAGCTGAGGTTGTCGGGGTTGCCATCCCACCCCTTCGAATCAGCAGCCCTCGGCATTTTCTTCATGTGCTCCTCGTTATGTTCTCTTGGAAAACACCCCGCCATAAAAGGCATCAGTTGGATCGTGGTCACATAAAGGCGGAAGACACCGCGCCCGGGGGAGGGGGATGAAAGGGGGGCTAAGAGCGCGAGGAAAACAGCCAGAGGAAAATATATTTGCCTTTTGATGGAAAAACACAGAAAGGAATTTCTGAATTAAAAATTTTCCGAAAGACAACACCTGCGACAATCCCATTATTCTTTTACTGAGTTCTTTATTAAAACGCGCGCGGAGGCACTTGTAGCATTGTTCTGCTTTATTTTCGCAAGAAGTAATTCGGGGGCGGAAGGGGCGGAAAGGGGGGCTCAAAACCCCGACGTGACATGCTTTCTGCAATCTCTGTCTCTCTGAATCTGTCGGAGAGGAGACGAAGGGGAGCACAAGATGAAATCCTTCGTTTTCTGAATTTGAGAAATTTGGCCAATGCGATAAGCAGTGAGTGTTTCTTTTGAGGGGGCGAGGGGGGCGGTTTGAAATTCAAAACGAAAAAAGAAGTAAATAAGGGGGCGCACTAATTTGAATTTTATAATTTGACGACTTCCCAAAGCTCCTCTCCGGTTCTGATTGGTCCCCGGAGAGCCCTCGAGATAACTATTTTATGTTTGGCCCAAATTGGCCAATCGGTGGCTGTTTGGAATGAGTTTCTGCTTTTTAACTCGCCCCACGCCCACCCCTTGCTTTTTCCATTTCCCGGAAACGATCCAGGCGGCAATTAAAAGTCCTTAATGGCCGCGGTGGGACTAATAGACGGCAGTGTCGCAAGCAGGAAGTCGCTCTGCGCAATCAGACCGGAAATGGCAACCTCCGACCAGAACGAGACATGACTGAAATGTTAGTTAACATAAATATGGAATAGTGTTGTCTCCGTATCATTTATTTCATCTTTTGCGGCCATCAGCCCTTCATTTTATCTTTTAGTTCTTTTCTGTTATTCAAATTTTCTCTATTATTAAGTTCTTTTGGATCTTTTCTACTTCTCTTAAACAATCATTTTTGCTTTCTTCTGTTGCAAAACAACACTAATAATGTTTACAACATTTCATAAGATAATATAAATTCGTAAATAATTTTTTTTAATTACAGTCCTATAAATCCCTTTGCCCCTTTTCATTCTTTTTAAAATATCCAAAATAAAATTAACAGACAAACAAATAAGTGCACAAAAAGAATTAAATAAAAAGTATGTATTAACTTATTTTTTTATTACTAAACAAATAAACAACCTTAATTTTATTATTAAACAATCAACCTTAATTATGTTAAAGAAGAACATTAAATTGAAATGAGATTTCCTTAGATATAATATTTATAGATTAGATAGAATATGACAAATTATGTTTAAATGAAACATACGAATATTGTTATTATTTCCAGAATAAATATTGGTGGTCCCTCTCGCCCCTCTCGCCCCCTCGTGCAACCCCCGCCCCTGTCGCACATCACCCAAAGACGTGACTCCGGCAGTTGTCTTCCGCCACACTGCATTGTTTAACCCTTCCCTCCCGGCCCTCTCGCCCCCTTCCGCCCCCTTCCGCCCCTCGCCCCCACGTGATTCACCACTCCCTGACCTCCCGGTTCCAGTTCGTTTGTCTAATTTAGATAAAACACTTTATCTCGGCATACTCCCCCCATAATTCATTTTTATCGGATTGTTCGAATCCGGTGGGTAAGACGGCTGCTGTGCCTAGGCCGGCAGCCGCCCCCGCCGCCCCGCCGCCCTCCAGCTCACCAAGTGGAAACTCCCAAAATGAAGGCTTTTAACCGAAAGTTTATATTGCTTTTGTTGCGCGTAAATCACGAGGGGGCGGGAAAGGGGAAATGAGGGAAAGGGCGATCGTTAGCCGAAAACAAAAGGCAGAAGCGACGGGGGCGGGGGTGACATTTTCGGCGAGTCTTAACCTTTTCACTTCACCTTTGAAACTTTTCATGGTTTCAGTCTGCATGACAACCTTTGCACGCGTTCGCCCCCCGCCGGTCCGAGGGCGAGAAGATGAAAACCCAAACTCGCCCCGCCGCCCCCTCCCCGTCGAGGGGGGGAGAACAAAATCTTCCAAGTAACACAAATAAGATTTTCTCATGAAATTTATTTACGTTTGAAAAGTTTTTGCACAAATCTTGAAACAAATGTGAAAAACCAGCCCCCGCCCCCCGCCGCCCCCTTCGCCCCGCTCTTTCAGGCTATTCCCAAACAAATTTATTTTGATCCCGTGAAAGAGGAAGAAGATACACGACTTGAGTGAAAAAACTGTGGAAAATTTTCAAGAAAAATTAATTCTGATTTATGACGGGCGTTATATCACGGGCCGACAGCGGGGCGGGCGGGGGCGAGGGCGGGGGATGCAGAGCGTTCCGAAAATCCAGATCGAGAGCCTGCGCCATTTGACGACCCGACGAAGGGTGCCAAAACACCGGGGAAAGCTACGCGTTATTTAACCTCGAGTTATGGGGCTGTTGTTGTTGCGACAGCAGTTTCTGTTTGAGTGGACTGTTAAAGACTGAAGGGGAGGGCGGTGAGGGGTGAAAGAAGATGAAGGGGTGAGCAGGGGTTGAATGAGAAAAGATCGCCACCTCTGTCTTTTATTGCACTTGTTTTCCTCATTCCATTCGGCATAGTTTACTTTCTCCTGTGCTTTCTTTGACTCTGCTATGGTTTTCACTTTCTTCTATTTTTTTCTATCTTCTTTCTTTCGCCCCTTTGCCTCTTTTTCCTGTTTTTATTTTTCTCTCTTTTTTTGAAACGCTCCCTCTCTTTTGTTCTCTAATTACTGGACTGAATTTCCCTTCTCCTAATCCCTTTTTTCCTCTTTTCCATCCCGTTTATCAGTTTACGTCAAGGTCGCGTTTTTAAAAACCTCCCCTTTATCTCTTCACCCCTTATTTCCCTTTCCCACCCTGACAACGCAACCCTTTCCTTTGATATTTTTTCAATTTTCATCTCCCTTTTTTGCGAAAACCAGATTTAAGCACACGAAAATACCCAGAACATGGCCATCAGGAACAAAAATAGCATAATATAGAATCGCCCCCAACCGCCCCCTCCCACATCCCCCTCTGGAAAATCCCTGAATTTGTAAAGGACTAAAAGGCAATAAACAAATTCAAAAGACTTCTCAATAACAAAAAGGAATAGATTGAAATAAAATTATTTTCTCCCCCTTTTTGGAAAATTTCATTTTTTCTCCCGCCACCCCCGGCCACCCCCGCCCCCCACTCGACTAAGCTTTGATTCCTTTTTCGACTCTTTTTCACTCAATCACCCTCGAAAAACACTTTCCGTTACGTTACCCAAACCAAATGAATTTTTTGTTTGGTTTGTCATCCCCCCCCTGCCGAAAATAGAAAAGGGGATGATTCCGGAAAAGCGGGGGTGTCTTTCGTCCCCTTATACTTTGACTCGGATGCACCGCATTATGAAAAGCCAACTCGACCGCGAAACAAAACTACAGGGGAATGTCTCTTGAAAGAAACAACTGAACTTCCACCCCCACATCGCGGGGTTGTTTGGAAAATCATGCATAACTCTGCAGCCCCCGGGAAATAACAATGAGGGAGTTTAATTTTTACTCCTCCTTCAACCCCTCTTCATTTTTTTCAAGGCGAATCGTCCTCCCTTTTATTCCGTCCAATGTCAACGGGTGACAAGGGGAGGAAGAAAGAGCAGACAGTCACCCCCTATCAGTTCTGTAAGAAAACGTAGGGAAGAAAGCTCCGAGAAGAAGATAACATATATATTATGACATGTTCGTGGAGGGGCTTGAAGGGCGGAGGGGGCGGTGGGGGCGAGAGGAGAAAGCAGAGCCTGGAAAGTTGTAAGTTGGAGAAGTCAAAATGAAATATCTGTTTCCTTATAAAAGAGCTTTTCTCCCCGGAATTTATTCAATAAAAATATTAAAAGAGAAATGATAAAGAGAAAAAGAATGAGAGACATGAGGGGAGGGGGCGGTGGGGGCGGGGAGGGAAGAGAAATGGAGGCGAGAGAAGTTTTTTGAGATTCTGGGATTCCGACAAGGCCATTGTGGGGGGAGAGGAGTTATGGGAAATTTGTGTCTCTTCGGGACGATTTGGGAAAGGAGAGGGAAGGAAGAAGGAGATGATGGATGAGAAGAGGGAGAGAAGGGAAAGTGGAAAGATTTGCATAAAAACAATAACGAGGGAAAATCAAAAATAGGTTATGAAAGGAAAAGAAAAAATAAAAGAGGAAATTAAGACGTAACATTAATTCAACAGAACATCGGTCGCTTTTTATATAAGTTTTATATAAATGTTTTCCTTTGTGAATAAAGATATACCTATAATCAGGAATGTTATTTCTATTTCCCAACTGGAGAATTTATTTAAAATTATAGTAATTCATATATTATATTATTACTCAATCTTTTTTTGTATTTATTACATTTTTATAAACAACTAATTTTATTAAATATTAAAATTTATACTCAATTTAATTATTCTCTTTATTTCGGATTTCACCGCATTGTCGAATTATAATTACTCCTTTAATAGAAATCATCAGCTTCACAACTTTTTTATTTTCATTAATATTTTATTCCACTTAGAATTTTTATTACTTATCTATTTTTGATTTTACTACTAAACTTTCTCCGTTAAATTTATACCCGCACTAAAAGCTCAAAACTGAAAACTCTCACACTGTCGCCCTCCCCGCCCTCCCCGCCCTCAACAACCCCCAAGGTCACCGCTCCTCACCTCCCCAAATGCATATCCATCGGTGACAGCCCCCCCAAAAGAGAAAGCTCTTGAAACCTCCGCTTCCTGCTTTTCCACAGTTAATCTCGGAGAGAAAACTTTCTTTTCTTCTCCTCTGAATTTTCTTTTCCACTTCCGCCATGGCTGAAAGCTCGTCGCGACGTAACGCATCGATCGCCCCGAGTGTCGAAACTTGTTTTCGAGCTTTTCCCCCTGACCAGGGGAGAATGTCACAGCAGAAGACAGACTAAGATTTATATGCAGTATAACATTTGTATAGTTTATATGGAGAATGAAAACTTATGTGTATATAAAAATGAATGTTACATTTTTGTTATAAATGTATATATGTAGTTACTTTATTTATTTATTTTGTTTTATTTTATTTTTGTTATATTATTTAAAATCTACATATATATAGATTTTATTTATTTATTTGTTTTTTATTCTTACAATTTATACAAATATTTTTCGCTTTATACTGAAATATCTTGTCACACAGAAACTATCTGACACTCCTGAAGTAAGTTGGAAGATATTTCCGGACGGACTTTTGAAATATTAAGAGACTCAATTTATATTCTGTACAATTATACTGTATGAATTTCAAGTTACTTTTTTGAAAATTATATTAGCCAGTAAGTAAAGTAAATAAATTACTGCATTATATAAAATAGATATTAATTTGAATTGGCAATCAGAAAATACAATTAATATTATTCTCCTATTTCGATAGTGTTAATCATAATATAGTTATATAATATAATATAAGTAATTAAAAAGAGCCACTGTGGATACAATCTTAAGTATGTAAAGGCCGGAGCCAAAGGCGCAGACAAGTCAGCACCGCCGCCCCGGGGAGCCAATCAATAATTTTAAAAAATTCACCAAACGACCCCAACGCGCATGCGCACCCTTTCATCCCCAGCTACACGCAACCCCCCAAATTCTGCATTTTTTACGCTTGTTTCTAATACCGGTGCAAGTCACGAAGCATCCAGGAACCGATCATTAAAACAAAAAACCGGCCCCCCAAAGAGCCATTCCTTCGCTTTCCCCAACCACCCCTCCCCCAAGGCCAACCCTCCACCCCGCACGACACTGCTCTTCTTCCGATCATCCCCGGCCGAAGCACCCCCAGGTCTTCATAACAGGGAACAATCAGGCGGGACAGCCAAGAGAATTCCACCCCTTTGAGTGAAATGAAAACGCGACAGGGGGAGAGTGGGGGGTGGGGGTGAGTCCATATTTTGAAAAATAAGCAGCAGAGATTAAAAATAAACCATTTTCCAGGTTTTTATTTCCAGTGGAAGCGGTTTTGCGGATTTGAATTCGAAAGGCATTCTGGAGGGGTGGTTGGGGGTTGGGGAGGAGATGAGGGGGATGAAAGAGGGGAGTAACAAGTTTTAATGAAATTTCCTTAAGGTTTATTGCCTTTTAATTCCTGTAAGGACGAAGGAAAGTTGGCCTCAAAGGAAAGTTTTTGTAAAACCGCAAAGAAAGACACTTTTAGAGGGAGTTCCTTAGCGTTCGCCCTTCATCCCCCAACAGCCCTCCCGCTTCTCTCACCCCCTCCCCGACGGGGCTTTTAGTCTCCATGTATCGACGTTTCATTTTAATGCTTTCATTATATTGAAATATCAAATTTATTTTGTTTTTCCATTGGGGGAATACGCGACAGAACATCGCTCACCCGTTATGCAGCTTTTACTGAGGGATGAGACAGAAAGGGTGTAATTTTCATCCCTATCATCTTTCTCCTGTTTTCATTTCCTTTTTCTCTCTCTTCTCTGAATCCTTTTTTCTCTTTTCTTTATTACCTTACTCTCCTTACTTTTATTCTTTCATTTCTTTCTCTTTTTTTATCTCTTTTCTCTAAATACTTTCTCGTCCATTGTTTTTCTCTCTCATTTAAGATTCTCTTTTTTCCCTCATTATTTCCCCCTTTTCTCTATCATTTTTTATATTTTTTGTCTCTTTCTTTTTATTTTTACTCTCGCATTCCTTTCTTTCTTTTTCCTATTTTTTAAAATCTCTACCTCATTGTTATCTCCCTTTTCTCTCCCTCTTTTTCTCTGATTTCCCCACCCATGCTCGTTGACGACGAAAACACCCCCTCCCCCTTAACTTCCCCACAAAGTCCCCAAGTCCTGGAAGGCCAGCACAAAAACTGAGTGCGGGGAATAAAAGGGGAAAGAAGGGAAGGGTTGCGTTCAGTCTTGAAAGATGGAGGCGGATTAACATTTTAAGTTTCCCGCAGGTTGTTATCATCTGCCTTTCCACCCCTTCAACCCCCTCCGGCCCCTCCAACCCTCTCCCCATTTTGTTCTCATTTAGGGTGATAATCCTGAACCTCGTATCCGATTCATTTGCATATTTTAAACTTTCGACCACTTTTTGTGCTAACTCCCCCGATTTGGGATTTTTCAGAGGCGCTCCGTCGTATTTTCATGCGAGCCACCCCTTCATCCCTTCCCAATTGAGACTTACCGGTCCGAATTGCTCGAAATAATTTCTGACGTCTTCCAGCGTTGTCGGAGCCGACAGCCCGCCCACGAATATTTTTTTTGTCCGCGTAACCATCTGAAATGAAAAGACAGCATTAATTTGGGAATTCGGGGGGCGTCGGGGGGCGATCGACAAATCAAAAATATTTACTCTCGCCCCCTCCCTTCCAACTAGAAAAGTTGGGAAAATGTTTTCCATCCTCCGCCGCGCAGAGGGATGAAAGAAAGGGAAACCGGGGCAGTCGCTCGTGCCAAGGAGGAGAAAAGCGGGAAGCGCGCCAAAACGAAGAAATTACTTTTTGGAAAAGTTTTCGAATTCTCAAGGGTAGGCCCTCCCCCGACGGGGCGGGGCGGGGATGCAAGAAAAAATCTCCGGAGGCTTCGAGGTGATGCCGAACTCCCGCCAAAAATAAAAGCGAAATTTTCTTTTTGCGGAAATGGAGAAATTCCAATTAGATTTAAACGTGAATGGGGGAGGCGGGGGCGGGGGCGGGGCGGTGCGAAGCGATGTTGGTTAAATATCCTCGGGCAGGTTCTAAATCCGATGTTTTCGGACTGAGACAGCGACATCGGAGGGATTTTACTGGTTTATGTACCTGGCAGCCATAATCAATAGGGTGTCGCCCCCACCGCCCCGCCCCGCTTTCATTTATTTATTTTTATGCGGATATCCGCTGAGTTCTTTTCTTTTTTCCTGCGGGTTCCCAGTTTTTTCAGATGCGGTTTTCCTTTTTAATCCGGGACTTTATGGTTTTTCATAATGGCGACTGATATCCCTTTGTTTCGTTTGCTTTGTCTCGCGTCCGTCGTCGCGTTTTTTGCCAAAGGTGTCCTCCCGGATTAATATTATTTTATTCTCGTTCGTAATCCCGACTCGAGTGGCCGCCCTACGTGGTCGCATCTCCCCTCGCCGCCCCTCGGGCGACGACGCCCTCCTTCGTCAGCGCTGCTTGTGAGCCTCGGACTCCCCCGGTGTACCACTTGAAGACATTCCGAGTGGTACTCGCGTGGCACAAGATGTCGCTGCAGTCAATACTTGTTTAGTTAATGTGGCACCACTGTAAAATGTCTTTCTGGTGAGAAGTTTCACTACAGAATTTTCCATCCACTTCCGGAAAAGCTGTTGGTGTCCGAGTGAAGAAAAATGTATTTTTGTATTGTATTTATTATATTGATATATATATTTATTTATTATTATATTATTGATGTTATATCATATTTTTATTTATTTTTATTTCGTGTATTTTTATTTTTGTGCTGTTAAATAACTCCCTCCATTATGTTAATAAATATTCAGAGTTCTTAATCTGATACTTAAGTTTTGATTTCCTGAAGATTAACACCAAAAGCCACTATATAATCCACCCTCATTCATCATCAGTTTACCCTTATGTATTTTTATGTATGTCATTTTTCACAACCGACTTTTCTCAGCAGAGCATTTTTTCGAAACACTTCTTTGATGGCGTTATCAAATATTAAAAGTAAAAAGATTTTGAAATGTTAGCGTCTTCTGCTGTATGACCTTCCCGTCTTCTTCCGCATCCTCTCGTCTTCTGCTCCTCTGATTTACGGCTTCCTCCCCTCCGGGGGGAACAAAAACAAGAGAGCTTTCGTAGAGCTTTTCTGGAGCTTCTTCTTTCTTCTTGAATCTTTCAAGGCGGCGCTGTCGTCGGCATTCGCTCTTATAGATAACACTCCGCGTTTCGCACAACGTTTTATATAGTTTTATTTGTTTATAATCTCTATTTCACCCGAGGGTATTAAGAGTATACGTTTATATAGAGTATGCATAACACATATGCAGTATATACATGACAATTAAAAAAGCATAAAAATATACAAAATATATAACTGTATAAAAAATAAATGAACATAGAATAAATAAATAAATGAGTACAGAAATGAATGAAAAAATAAATATAAAAACAACAAATTTTAAAGTCGAATAAGTCCAAAACACTGTTTCACTTTTTACCTCAACGATTATTTATTAAAAAAAATCAGTGTGAGTCGCATTGTCTAAATCTATAAAGATAATTTAATGAAACATAAAAGCGCATAAGAGAAATAATTCCATTTTGTGGACTCTCTTCGAAAGGTCAAACCGGAAATGGGGGCAAAATGAAAGGCGGTTCCGGGACATAAGACATGGCGACCCGAGCTCACGTTCTATTATACTCTTGTAATTAGGCTCGTGCAAAATTCAGGCGTGTGGCCAAACACGTGGCAATTTATCTAGCGGATAGAGCGGTTATGATGATCTTGGGACCACGTCGCCCTATTAAATATTAATTTTACACTCAAATTGCCTTTAATTTTTGATTTACTCTCTTCGCAGACGGGAAACGTGAACCCGAAGGCAATTCCATTTCCTTTCGCCCCCGCCCCCGCCCCCGCCCCCGACTCCCCTCCCCTCATTTCGATTTCAACAAACCCAACTAATTATTTTTTATTATAATTGAGTAAGAGTGGCTCCGACCACTCAAGGCAGTGGGCGATCCGTGTCTGCCTCCCTTCGGGAGAAGAACCCTTGCAAAATTAGGGGAATTATCGGGGGATGTTTGGGGGGCGCTTGAATGGTTGGAGAATCGTGAGTTTCATGCGAATGTGTTCCTCTACTGCAGGGGTGTCAAACGAACGAGGCGATTTACAGTGTATACAATGCACTGTATAATTGTATACTCGAGCCACGTTTTGTTCCCTCTTTAGGGGGTGGATGACATGCAACCCCCTAAGCGCCCAGAAAGTACCGAACTCCCATTACATTACATTCCTTTGGTTGCGACGAAAAACACCCCTCCGATACAAGGGGTTGAGTCGACGAATTTAATTTCTCAAATTCATTACTGCAATTTTAAACAAGTAATTATTTCCTGAAAGGAGAAAGTCTTCGGGGCATAAAAATTTAAAGAGGGTGAATCTCCCATAACTGAATTTAAACCCCGGCATTTTTTCTTGGGGTTCCGATTCCTTTCTCGGCTCGAAAGGAAATTCTTCCCCACCTGATCGACAACCCCCAACCGCCCCAATGCACCTCCCTCCATACATTCCGTTCCTTTTAACCCTTTAACCCTTTCAAGGTTCCTCCGCTTTCATTAAGGACGGCATCGATGATTCAATAATTAAACGAGTTAATAATTTCACTGATTATGAATTGTAGTCGGAAATTTAATTTCCCTTTTCGGGGAAGACTGAATCGGTAAATTCTACCCAATTCTCTTGTCTTCCGGTCCCTCGGCTTATCTTTCTAAATTGAATGCCTCGCCCGCCCCCGCCCCCGCCCTCCTTCCTTCCCTCCCTCGACGGGGGAGCGGTTTCCCCATCGAACGACCTTTTCCAAATGCCTTCCGGTTTTTAAATATCGAGCTTCCCCCGATTTTGACTCGACAACCAAAACTCCCATGGAAATCGATCGGTGAGTGTTCGGGGCGGAAATGGAAGACGCATAAGTGAACCGGAAGTCGCGGAAGTAGAAGAAAAGTGGGAAAATATGCAAAATTTTGAATATTTTGCCAAAGACATTTTATTCAATGACGAGTAACGTTTATAGTTCTATAGAGTATAAAATAGCAACAGGACATTCTATACAAAACCGGATTTCACACATTGCCGGTAACATATACAGTATAAAACGAAATTCCTAATTGGAATTATAACGCTAATGCCGTAAAACATTTTATTATTATTTATACAAAAAAAAATTAACGAAAACTTTGTCCGAACGAAAAAATATAAAATTCATATTTTCATTGAAATTATTTAGAAATTCTTATTCAATTAATTGACTTAAAAAAGTAAACATTCCAAAATGTCAGTCTTTTGCAGTTTGAAAAGAATTAAAGCGCCGACAAATAATTCCTAAAATGAATCATTAAATGTTTTCATTTTCATTATATTTATACTTTTATTAGAGTTTGTTTTTTTTTGGAAAGTACTAAGAAGACTTTGTAGTTTCTGTTTAATTAAATGGACTCATCATTTTCTCCAAATTTTATTATAAAATTATATTCCCACGGTTGAGGATTATTAATTGGACGTGGGGCTTTCAAAAAACAATTGGAAAGTCAGTCTTCTTAAAGTGTTTTCTCTTAAGAAGTTTTTGAATTTTCGTTTTTCGCGCTATTTTCCCAATTTTAGATAAAAACAATGGGGGAGGAAAATCCTTTCTGGGGGTGGCGATCCCCAACCACATGTAGATTCCCTTCCCTACCCCCAGATCGCGGCCCCAACGCCAGACGAGGGAGAATCACCCCCTTCGTCTTCAACCCTTTCAATCCGAATTAATAACCCAATAAAGCGAAAATAATTCGGTTGCGATGGCCGTCAAAAGTGGATAACTCATCCCGAGATTGATTGTTCTTTCGAAAGCGAACCGCCCCGGGAGATAAAGAACAGCCGCCCCCACCGCCCCCATAATTCACTTAGAAGGGCACCAACGTCACCATTTCGAGATTTCGCTTTGAATGGATTCCCAAGTTGGACTTTTAGTTTTCTTCGACAACTAATTAACAATTAAAACTATTTTCTCTGTTGGGGCGGGGGCGGGGGCGGGGGTGAAGACTGCGGTCTTTCGGACTTCAAAGACCTCCGAGAACCTCCCCGGATTTAAAGTTTTTACAAACTTCCCCGAAGAGGCTAAGAAACGAGCGCCGGGACAAAGCCGAGTTGGAGAAGGGTGAATTTCACGGGGGTGAGTTTTTCCCCGATTCCATCCCCGTTTGATCGAAGTTTCCCAAACCTGGGCGAAATTCCCCGTTCGCGAGGACTTCGTCGCTTCCACCTGTCAGCTCCGACGGCCGGGCAAACTCGCCCCCGAGGACTCGCCACCCCTAGCGTTCCTCCCCCGAAAACACTTGGCCAACCACTCATTAAAAATTCACAAAAAAATTTCCTTCTTCGTTTTTCAAACGGTTAGTTTACACTGTTAACAAATAAAACGTTTGTTTCAGCCATTTTACTGCTGACGAGGCTTCGATGTTCGATCCCCGAAAACTTTCGCTTTCGTTTGCGTAGGCGCGGTTCTTCCCGAATGACCGACGTTGGTTTCTTTTCTACTTCCGAGGGTAAGTAGAAAACCTCTTTTCTCATCCCCCTTTCGATTTACAGAAACCTTCTGTCTAATGAGTGAACGATTCTCCTCTATCCGTTCTTCCGTACAGTTTCACTCATTTTCTCTTCTAAAACACTCTCAAACACAAACATAACATAATCACAATAAAACACTAAAACCACTGTTGTGCATAAAATACCCAAATACACTTTGACAGATATACACAAATACACCAAACACCGAACTCTTTACTCGTCTTCTCAACCTAGATGCAATAACCAGGTTAAAGAGCGAGAGTGACCTCGAAGGGGTGCGCCCCTGCACCCCCGGGCCCCAACACAGCCAACTTACATTCTGAGCCGTTATAATGGCCGGGCCAGTGGCGGGAACGAGTAACGGGCCGCAGCGTAGGGAAGCCAGCCCGATGATCCGATGATTTCCCGAACTGCAGCAAAACACGACAGCAGCGACTCGGAAATCAGAGCCGAACTAAGCGGTCCCGTGGCAGAGTGGGCGATCCCTCTTTTGCGCCGTCGCCACCCCACGTGACTCTCGGCGAACGGGGTGGTTTCCGAGGCAACGGGAAGGCCGGTGATGGCGTCATACGCTCCCCCGAACGCTAAATCGCTACAACTTTTGCATTTTTCAGGGCGGACGGGGTGCACTCGGTTTGGGCGTGAGGGCGAGGGTGCACCGGGTTTCTTCCGGGGCGAAAGCGAAGAGAGCCGACTTGAAAAAACCCGTTTTACATTTCAAAGGATCTCGGGACACAAAAGAAAAGTTTGGGAGCGCGTTCTCCCTCGAATTTCGCGTAATGAAGTGAAGGTAAATACGCCCCGTGAGCGCCGCCCCCGCCGCTCCCGGAACGCGTGTCTATGTGCGCGATTAAATGAACCGCCAGCCGACAATCCAGGAGGCTTCATACGTCTAAATCCCCGGGAGTGAAAGTTTTTAATTGGATTTCCCCGGGGAGGGATGGGGCTGGGCGGTGGGGGCGGGAGGGGGCGGTATCTTAAGGATAAGCCCGGCGTCTTAGGACAGAGGAAAGGAAGCAAGAGATTATTGCAAACTAAACAAAGTTAAATGTATTAAAAGTGCGGGGAGAGGGCGGGGCGGGGCGGTGGGGGCGGAAGAAAAATGCCGGATTAAAAGAGCCATAATCTCCTTTAGGATAAATATTTCAAAATGAAGAATTCCCTTTGAAGAAATTCTTTTCTCTGGAAAGGGAGGAGAAGTTATAAAAATGAAGCTGGTGTTTACTTTGAAGAATGTAAGGGGATGAGGGCGGGGGGCGAGTGGGAAGAACTGCATTAGGCTTTAGACAAACGGCAGAGAGCACAAGAGCTGAATTTGGGCGAAGGAACGCACACCGAGATATACATTCATGTATTACATTCACAAATTTATACTGCTGATTCAGCACAGAGACAGTCAATTTAGTTCAAAATATTAAAAGCTGAAACTTGGCGAAATTGCTCAATGTATAATTATAAAAGACTCAAAAGTCCTTCGGGAAAAAATTGGCCCAAGGTCAAATGTCAAAAAATGAATTTCTTCCCATTTTCAGCAAAACGGAGAGTTTTATCACAAAATTAGTTCAAAATAAATGTATCAATATTTTTCTCCAACGATAAACCGCTTCTGAGATAAAACAATTATAAGTTGTAATTGTCGTAATGCATATATGTATGCCACTAAAGCTGTAGTATAAGTAAAAATATAACTAAAAAATAATAACTATGAGAATGTTCGGATATAATGAAATTCAGTGTAACTTTGAGATAACATTTGTGCCTTTTTACTCTTTTTATACTTTGAGAAATGAGACAATCCGCTGTCCCAGCGACTTCACAACCCTTAGCAACATCCCCCCAACAATCGCCCATTTCGGGGGCGGCAAAGGCGCCAAAGCAAGGGAATTTCCATCTGAGAAACGACTCGGGTCACAGGTGAAAATTTCACTTTAAAACAAATTTCCCGGAGAGTGAATAGAAAGAAAAGCGGCGCAGGGAAAGATGAAGGGGGCGGCGGGGGCGGGGAGCCGCAGCAGAACCTTTTTTCCTTTCTTCCTTTTAGCCACTTCTTTTTTCTTTGGGGAAGAATTCCTTTGCGAAACCTCTCCACCGCCTTCCCGCAATCTGAATCCCCCTCAAATGTAAATGTCGAATTTCCTTTTGCGAATCACAAAGGTAGGCATGTAGCGAGGGGCGGGAAGGGCGGTGGGGCGGGAGGGGATTTATTAAACTTCGAAGGCTCATTTTTTATCATTTTGAGAGAAAGTTTTCATTGGGAGAAATTAGGCTGTTTCATCCATCGCTGCCGAGATAGAATTTCTCAGGGCGAGGGGGGCGGGGGCGGGGGCGGAAAAGAAGAAAGGAGGCGGCCGCGCTCGTAAATCAACAACATTCTGTCAAGTTGTTTTCCGTTTCATTTTGGCCGCCGATTTTTTGCTGCGTTTTGTTCGTCCCCGAACGGAGGGCGCTTACCTGAGGGCGGCCGTGCTGAGCTTTCGGGGCGGAAGAGTCACGGGGCGGTTCTCGAGCGGTGTTTCCTTTGAGAGTTTTCCTTTTCTCATTCTTTCCTGGCAAGCTCGTGTGTCGGCTGAAGAATGAGTATAATTTTTGGATGCGTGAGGGGCGTTTGGGCGGAGGGGAGGAACGGATAGAGAAAAGGGGGGCGGAAAAGTTTTCCAGAGGAAAGTCATAGTAAATCAGTCTGAAGAGAAAAGAGTGGAGAGCCATAGAAGGTTCTCGGAATCGATAAAAAGTAAAACATCTTTGGAAAGCGTTCAGATAAATCACAACCCCTGCGAGCCCCACGTCCGGGGGTTGAGAGACTCGTGCCATCAAAATTATTTCACCTGACGGCACACCCCCCGCTATGCATTTCACTCAAATTTTACGCCCCCTCCCGCCCCTTTTCCGGCTAAATTGAAAAAATTTTGAGCAAAGCCCGGCAATATATTTCGCAGCAGCACTAGACGCCATCACAAATCATCTCTTTACCGCTACCTGCGTCACCTACAGATCAAAATAAATTTTATTTAAAAAAAGAGGGGAGGCAGACGCGGAGGGGGCGAGGGGGCGAAGGAGGGGTGGAGGGGCGGCAAAGGATTGAATAAAACAGTTTTTCTATAACTAGCACACGTATGAATGAATGTGACGAACAAAAAGGTAATTAATCTTTTGGGGATTTGGGAGAGGGCGGTGGGGGCGACTTGATCGCTTCCGCAAAGGTTCGGGGGGTTTTTGGGGGGAGGTTTGTAGGCGCGATTATTTAAAGTCATTTATATTATTAAAGAGCCCCGAGGTGAGAGTGTATTTCATTTTATTTAGAGCACACTGAAATTATTACGTATGATATTATAACATATGATAACATATTTAAATAATACTTTTGCTGTAATGAAAGAAAAAACTAACGAGTTCATTTTTTGCGAATTTTTATAAACCCTGAAAGTAGAAATAAATAAATATATATATTTTATAATGTATATTAAAAATTATGCCAATGAAAAGGATGAATGATTTTGAAAAATGAAAGTGGCAGGAGACAAATATGGCCGATAAACGTGGCGGTAACGGAGAAGCGACGAGTTCGAAGTGAGATTAATAACAAGGGAGGGGCGGAGGGGGCGAGAGAACCCCAAAAAATCCCGGCCATTTATTTTTGAGAAAGGTCGGGGGCGTCGGGGGCGAGTCCCCCCGAGGAGCAAGTCTTAATCTGCCTTTAAAGATTCACTTTAATCTTTCCGCTTAAACTTTATCATTTGGATAATTTATCATTCTTTAGCTGTGACTTCGCCCCCGGGGGCGGGAATTAATATTTTAAGGGAAGGAGTAAATGAGACGGATGATCGAGAGCTGCAAAATGAATGAGTAAAAAAATTAAAGAATATAACGGAAGTGATTATATTATTATATAGATTTGAATCAGAAGGAAATTTATACAATAATAAAATTAATCTATTTTATTTATACTTAACTTTAATTAATATATTTTTATTTTATTTAACTTTAAATTTTATAATTAAAAAGTTATAAAATCCTCCAGAAAAATAGACATTTAATTTTATAATATATATATTTTGGTAATTTGTTTTGTATTTTATAATAAAAAATTTATATTCTGTATGCATAACACCTAAATATAAAAGAAGTCTTTCGTTAATAGAAATTGCGAATGTAATTTTTAAGGAATAATTTATAATTTTTTTAAAACTCCCAAAAGGGAAACCGAATTTATTTTTATTATCACATTTATAATTTAAATATTTAACATTTTTATTATAAACTGTATATACGCGTTTGAAAACAAAAATTTATGTAAGAAAAGCGTTTTCTGTTGGAGAAAAGCGTTCATTTCCAATTTGAAATAATATCGTCAAAGTATCATTATTCTGAGCCAAGTGCCCCAATTAAGGGATGAAATTTCGCCTTTAATTACTCCCCCAAACCTCGCCCTCGCCCTCACCCTTCCTCATGTGACCGAATTTGAATAATGAACCCGACGTTTACCTCTTTCGCTCTTTTCCTTCAACCCCCATTATTTTCCCTCTTTTCCAACAACACACTTAATTTTGTCTTCTCCGAAACGATTTCCGGAAAATTACAAATTTTTGATTTGTTGTCGGATTTTTCCTCGGCGAGGACAATTTAACCTGAAGGAATTCTCCGATTTAATTTGGGACCTCTCCTCGGAAAATCTCATTTTTCCGCTGCAGGAGTTTCTCTGTCGCGAGCTCCCCTCCGCCCCTTCCGCCCCCTCCGCCCCCTCCGCCCTTTCCCCGTCTCCTCCTTCTTCCCCGATTCGAAAGGTCTTCGCGGGGGCGGATCGACCGTTATTTGTCTTCCTCACTGAAAAGGAATGCGCTCAAGTTTCTTCAAATTGAGTACAATCGACCCATGGTTCATAGGAGTACAATGCTCCCTTCATTTTTAGGAGTACAACTGTTTCAACACCTTTTAAGGTACAACATTTTCTTAGTTTTTGGAGGACAACCGTTCCATGAATATTTTAGTGCGATTCTATTTAGTTAGTTGGCAGCGTGTCGCAGAGCAGAGGACGGGAATTCTGTCTGCGATGTTGGCAGCCTGCGTTTCCCTGCACAGCGCTGCATCTTTTAATAATTAATAAGCGCTCATTAATTAAGTTTTATTTCCTTTTAAAACATCTGTTTTTCGGAAATAATCGCTCCTTCCGTCATTTCACGCTTTGGGCTAATTAATTTAATTAAACCATTTCGTCTCCTCGCGAGTGGGAACATCCCTCGAGGAGCTCTCCCCTTCATTTTTTCATCCCCTCCGCCACCTCCCTCCCCCAAGACGGCCGGCAACCATCCCTGCAATCAAAGGCTCTCACAAACACCAGCGAGGGTGGAAAACACATACTATAAATCTCCGCAGTGGGGGTGGGATTTTTGCGAGGGATGTTTGGGGTGTTTAATGTTTCTCGCGAACGCATGCCATAAGAACCGCCCTTACTTCTTTGGCTCAAGGGTGGTTTCTGAATCCTCGGTGATCTCCACAGGCAAAAGGGTGCGAACATTCACGCTTTCCTGTCAGAATGATGTTTTGTTTTGGTAAAAATTGGAATAAAGGTGGGGTGTGATTGAAAGGTTCGAAGGGTTGAAAAGGGGAGGTTTCGTCGAATGGAGAAATGTTGTGAATGTACAAAGCGGTGGTCTGAGGATTTGAGGGGTTCTCTTCAAATTTAAACCGCAGGGGGTGACGTGGGGGTTGGAGCGGGAGTCGGGGGTGGAAGAGGGGTGGAAGAGGGGAGAGGGTAGGAAGTGCGGGGCCGGAAGTCAGTTCAGCCCACAGCACTTAGGATAATGAAATCCGAAAAGTTTGAAATGGGACTTTTGCAAGATTCTCAGGTGTTCCGAAGGATTGGGGGGCATTTTTTGGGGGTTGAATTTCCAGTGCCGAATTTTGGCTCGCAAAGGGTGGTTCTAAAGGAGAATTCTGATTAGCGAAAGATAATTTTTTTGAGATAAATTTCTAAATAAAATAAGTAACAGACATCACTGAAGTTAAATTAAACAATTCGGGGTTAAATAACAAACAATGAATTTTAATGATTCTATTTTTTATATGAGAAAGAAAGACAGAGAAAGAGAAAAAGATAAATAGCGATGAAAGAGAGAAAGGAAAGAGAGAAGAAATAGAGAGCAGAAGATCTAGAGAAAGATACAAGAGAACCTCAAAAAAAAGAGAGAAGAAAAAAAAGGGGGAAAACATAGTTATGAGAGAGAGAGAGAGAATTAGAGAAGAAGAGATTAAGAAAGAAAGACAAGAAAAACAAGAGAAAGAGAGAAAAGCTCAAATTAAATTCGGTGCTTAAAGTTCACCTGTTAAACAACAAACAATTTACATATGAAAATGCCCCGAAAGCTTTTCACACAGAAACAGAACAGAAACAGGCGAGTGTTGAAAAAGGCAGTGTTGCCAACACCGAACTCAAACGGAATTCCAATGGAGAATCGAAAAACAACACTCAACCGCTAACACCGTTACAACAATAACAATTCATTCCTATTAATCAGCACACGAATGAGAATATCAACAACACATGGGAGCTTTTTTCAAATAACGACACCCCTTCCCGCCCCTCCGCCCTGTGTTTCATTAGCCTACCATTTTAAAGTAATTACACCGAGAAGGGCGCGGGGGCGGGGGCGGGGCGAGGGGCGCACCGCCGGCAAGCCAACACCGAAACCCGAGTGGTAATTTCATTTCCAAGTTTCTGGCCCCGGGGCGACCGACGTCCAGAAGGATTAATAACTCTTCACTTAAAACTCTTGCAAGTTTTCTCAAAAAGCTGCTTACTGTCCTCTCCCCCGCCCCCCCCCCCGCCCCCACGCCCCCAAACTTTCTTTTGCGATTAAATAATCAGCTTCCCTCGGATGTTGGTGACACTGCTCGGCAGAAACTTTCTTTTTTCGCTTAAGCTCCCTGAGAAAAACAAAAGTTTGGAGGGGCGGGGGCGCAGGGGGCGTGTTCAGGTCGAGAGCTCGAGAAACCCGAGAGAAATCAGGGCAGAGCCGACCCTTGGCCGGGAAATAAAACTCGATTGCGGGCTCGTAAATCACACAAAAGGAGTAAGACATTTTCTAGAAAGTGAATGGAAATGGTTTCGAAATTACTTTCTGAAGTCTTTTTAGTTGGATGGAACATATTCGAAGCATCTGGGTGCTCTCCTCCTTTCTTTACTGTCTATGGCTCTGTTCGCCCATGTCGCCCCCCAAAGTATAAATACAATTATCGGTTGGAGGCTTAGGAAATGTTAAATCCTGAAATTTCCCTCAAAGTCTAATGATATAATATTGTAATATACAGTAACTCCAAAAAGTATTTTGACAATACAAAATTAAACACTTTTTTAGTTAATTACTTTATTATAACAGTATATTGAGCTTTCAATACTATTAATAATATATTTGTCTCTTATTTAGTTCTTTTATTAGTTATTAATATTTTTCCACTGTTACTTTTGAATGTAAACTCTTTGTTTCTTCATTTATTTAAATAATATTAAATTAATATAAATATGGGCACTGTTGTAAATAAAATTTCACTTTGTAACTCTTACGGGTGGAAAAGGAAAAATTTTATACTGTCAAAATACTTTTGAGCGCTACTGTATATTATATGATAAATTAATGAATTTGGGAACGACAGTAAAACGTCTTTAACTCCCCATAAAAATACTTAAAAGAGTTACTGTATCTTTTTACCTCAATCGGTCACTCAGCCGTTGGAAATTAGACCAGGAAAGACAGGACAAAAATTCTGAAATAAAAGTATCCCCCATCCGCCCCCATCCGCCCCCAACCGCCCCCAGAAAGCACACCAACATTTCCACATCCAAAGCACTCGCAATTTAATTACCACCGAGAGCAGTGAGCGAGAACAAAACCGAACCTTTTCTCGACCGCCGCCCGCCTCGCCCCCGGATCCGCATGGCGCATTACCCCTCCCCGCCGGGGCAGCGTTTCCTTACCATCCGTGAGATACCCATAAATTACCGCCCTCCCGGATTAAATCCTCCCTTCGCCCCCAGCGCGAGCTCGCCAAGGCCCGGACGACCCTAGGACATCGCGTCAAAAATCAATAATTTCCGAATCGCCATTTCCGGCCCTTTCTCCCCCATTCATTTCCGGGAGATTTACGATTCTTGTGAGAACGGGCTTTCCTCGCCCCCTCCCGCCCCCTCTCGCCCCCGCCGCCGAGATTTTTTCTTTCGGGGAATTATACAAGAGAATGAGAGGGAGCAAGTGGCGTTTAAATATTTTACGAGTTCATTAGTTGAAAGTTATAAAAAGTTGATAAATTATGAGGGAAATCTGAGGGGGCGAAAGGGGGCGGGGGTTGGGGAGCGTTTCAGGCGTTGGCCAACTGCACAAATTTCTTTGTAAATTATTAACAAAATTTTTTCTTTAACTTGACTCCTCGCGAGGGAGGCCGGGGGCGGGGATCCATTAAACTGGTGATTTGGGGGAGAGAGGGGGCGAGAGGGGGCGAGAGGGGGGCGAAATTCATCCCTTCAATCCGCACCTGACGGAAAAGAAACTTTGTCAAACTATGCATTCCTATTTTATAATTCTATCAATATTTCCTTTACAGTTCATTCGCTTTTGATTATATAATTATTTATATAACACTTTTTGGAGACTGAATTAAAATATAATATAATAATATAAAATGAAAAATATTTTGTTCTCTTTATGTATTAATTTTCTACCGCGGAACAGATAAACATTGTAATGTATATACGTATTTAAGATAAGGGAAAATAAGGGGATAAATATTTTTATATTAATGAGAAGGGGGCGGAGGGGGCGGATTCCCTTTTTGGCATTTTTCCTAAAGCAAAGCTTTCGCTGCCGAACATAAATTACCGGGAAAGCTCGCGTCAATGTTACCGGTGTCTGAATTTCTATTTAATTTGCGGGCGGAAGGCGGAAGGGGCCAAGTTTTTCGAGGGTGACAGGAAAAAGGCGAAAAGATTTGTGGCAGGTCTCGTTTAATCCGGAGGGGGCGGCGGGGGCGGGGAGCGGGGAGAGGCCGGAAATGAAAAAGGTCGCCCCGAAGCTTTTCGCAAATTAATTTTAATTTCGTGGCGCCGAATTTGAAAAACATTCCTTATCGAGTTGCCATTAAATCAGCGCCCAGCATCCCCTTCTCCGCCCGGGGGTGGTTTCTGTGACATTCTGCAACTACTCTGCAGCCCCCGCCCCCGCCCCCTCCCCGTCTTCTCCCCGAAGCACTTACCGCTCCGATTTATGGAATTGTGATGGTGAAGAGCGTAATTTAAGTCTCCGACAGCGTTGTCTATCGGCCAACAGAAATGAATTCCCAAAAATTTGCTATTTATTATCCCATTTTCTTTATTCTTTTTTATTATTTTCCTGCTTTTCCTGCTTTCCTCTTTTTCTTCTTTCCCCCTTTTTCCTCTTTTTTTTTAATATTTCCCAACAGTTTCGAAAGCCTCTTCGTGTTTTCGATGACCGCAACGGATGCAAATGCGGCAGAGAAGCCACTGCTGACATCGGTCATACATCAAAGCCTTTCGCTCCGGCATTGTTTGCAATTTCATGCGGGGCAATAAAACAACCCCTAATATAAATATTAATAAAAACAGGAGATAATATCGATTTCGGATTTCATTATTTTCACCGGCCACTAATTTATATCAGATTTTAGTATATTAAAAAATGGCTGCGGATTTCTTCGCCTCCGCCCTTTGTTCTGCCCTCATCCCCCTCCCTCTGTGCGTGAGGGGTGCTTTGTCTCCTCTCAGATTAAATCTCACTCGAAGGAGAGCTCAAAACGCCCCATTACTTCATTCTAAGAGTCCGTGACGGGGCGTTGAGACGGGGATGATCGTCGGGGGTGGCAGGGGCGACCCTTCACCCCCAAAGCCCCCCACGGGGACAGCCAATAAATTTTCAAATTAACACCTGTCGAGACCTGAAAAGGCTCTCCCCTGAAAAGCTCAAAATCCCTCCGTTTGATTGATGACATCTCAAATAATTGGAGAGATCTTTCGCGGGAACCTTTTCCGCTGTGGAAATGTATGAAAACCTGACCGGAAGCAGTCGGTGGGGGGCGGGGGCGGGGGCGGGGGGTTGAAGGCAAGGCGGATAGCCATTTCAGAACTTCTCGTAAATAATTTAGGCGATTTCCCGTTTAACGGGCGCCCTCCGCCGAATGCATTACTGAGATTTCCTGTAACTCCGGGCGATTTATTTCCGCCCCGAAGGGGGCGACGCCCTCCCCACTCTACATGTTATACACTTACCTTTGGGTGTGCTCTCCTTGGAAAGGCGACTTTTGGATCTATCTGAAAGAAAAGAGCAATCGATATAAGTAAATATCATTTTAATATTGCCATCAACGCTAATTTGGTAGTCGTCGCCCTGAAATCGCTTCAGTCGGGGGTTGTAACGAATTACAGAAATGATCCCTCGTTCCCACCCGGGCTTTCACAAAAGAAAATCCCGCCCCCGAAGGATCTTAAATCTACATTTCCTTAATACGCTTCCCTTCTTTTCCCTGTTAGGCTTTGATAGCCGAATGATTGATGGACTCTTCCAAAATCCATACCTCGCCAACTTCCCATGAAAAAATTTACGTTTCAAAAAAAATTATCTCCAAACGTGCGTGTAAATTTGCGTGGGGGATCCACCCCCTTCACCCCTTCCGCCCCGCGCCCCAAGGCGGAGGGATGAAGCCATGCGGAATGCATTCATGTGGCAGCGCCCCGCATTATCCCCGACTGGATGTCCGTTTGGGGTGGCTTTTGCAGGATGGCTTGGGGGAGGGAAAGATTTTAGGGGAGGATTTGCAATCCCCGGACACGTCTCTTGGCTGCGCCCAAGAGGAAATAAATGAGTGTCGGTGTTGACAACAACACATTTTCAATGATTCTAAAAACTGGAATTTTTGTATTTGGGACAGTAACACTCAAAAGTATTTTGACAATACAAAATTACTCGTTTTCCACCCGTAAGAATTACTTACAAAGTAAAATTTCATTAAAATACTTCACAACAGTGCTTAAATTTATGATGATTTAATATTAATTAAAAAGCAAATTTATTAAATTATAATATATTTCTACCCTATTTCACCCGTTGGTATTAGGGTTTTTTTTACAAATTTTTTTTTACAATTTTTTTACAATTTATTTTTTTAAAAAGTAAATAAACAATAAGCATTTAGTAAATAAATAAACAACAAATATATAGAGAATAAATTAACAATAAGTATACAGTAAACAAATAAACAAATATAAATTAAATAACAATGAGTTTACCTTCAAAAGTAACAGTAAAATTATACTATAATTATACACCTACAAATTGTAGAACTAAGTAAGAGTATTAAAGAAAAGAAGAATGTTATGTTTTGTATATTTTGTTATTTTAATGTGACAAATATATTATTAATACTACTGATAAATAAATAATACAAACTTAGAATAATCAGATGTTACAGTAAAATAATTAAGTTAAAAACTATTATACTTTGTATTGTCATAATACTTCTGAGCGATTCACGATATATAAATGAAGTCTAAAATTCATAATTTTTTTTAAATATTTTTAGAATACATTTAGAACATTAGAACTTTTAAAGCATATAACATATTTAGAAGTTAAAATAAAAAGCAGAGAACAAATAAAATGAGAAAAATTGAGGGAAAATCGTAAAATATAAATTCGAAAATAGAAAGTCACCTTTTCCTCTTAAAAAGAAAAACAATCGGAGAAAATGATCGGGCGCAGTCACGCAATCAACCCCCTCTCGAGCCTCCGATACTGGACCACGTGTGACTCCGTCAGGGGTGGAAACAACCGCCCCCAACACCAATTATCAACTATGCTCCCTTCGCATGCAACCCGTGATTGGAAATTTAATTTTCTTAATTGGAACGCACAATTTATTTTGGGCGGAAGCCGGACACGTCAGTCCGCGTGCGAAATATTCTCCAGAGTTCGGCATTTGAGGAATGCGCCCCCGCCCCCCCCCCCCGCGGGAGGAAACAACCCCTAACCGAAAGCCACGTCGATGCGAAACCGAACACCGCAACCGTCGAGGGTTGTTTGGGGCGTCGGGGGATGAAAAAGCGGAATGAAACCTTATATCGTAGGTATTAGGGAGAGAATCGACGAGGAGTGAAAGTAAACTGACCGTCAGAAAAAAGCGGGGGCGGCGGAGGGGGCGAAAAAGATGGAAGAACACTTAAAATTTTAAGTCCGAGGGGGAGGGGATCGAATTTCCACGTCGCCATCATCCCCAATTTCACGTGACGCTATCTCTTGTGTTTTCACGAGGGGGGACTCTGCAATTTATGCTAAGTGAAAAACCGCCCCCGCCCCACGCCCCCAAACACCCAAAATAAATGCCTTTTTAACTCGGGCTTTATTATAATCCCGGTCCGAGGGAGTCAATTGTGCATGTGGCATTCGGAGATAAGGCTACCTTTCGTTCGAAATGACCTCCCGCCCCCGTCGCCCCGTCGCCCCCAACAAAATTGTAATTATTCTTAAAGGACTTCGGATCACCGAATAAATTGGAAATTTAGCGGTGAAACGTTTTTGAAAAAACGTAAACAGCGGAATGGAAGATGGTCGGACGTCGGAGGGGGCGACGGGGGCGGGGAAAAGTTATATTTTGGGATTTGTCCTGGAAAATTTATAAAGCCGCAGAGTTTCGAGAGCACTCGGCTTTTCCGGGAATATAAAATTCCTCGTCAATTATGTGCTTTGCATATTTTCCTAATAAGTAACTTAAAGTAAGATTAAAACTTTCTGCTAAATTATACAGTATAAAAGTAAATTACTTTACTTCCATAATTTTTTGCATTTAAAATCCGTTCTCAGTCGATCCCCATTCCTTTTCTTATGGCCGAGCCCTCCGCCCCCTCGCCCCCCCAATTACACGCTTTCGCCACCCTCCAAATAATCCGGATTAGGGGAAGTGCACAAATTGCGAGAGAGCTTTCATCCCCCGCCCCCGTAACCGACTTCATCCCCCTCAGACGTCGACATCCGTCCTCGAAATCCTCTTCATAATATTATATATTAATATATTATGATGAAAACCGCTTTTAATGAGTAAAATTATTGTTTTGTGTTTTCAAAATTATATTAATAACTGTATATAACAAATCAATATTATACAGTATAAATAACAATAACTCTTTATTTCGGATATTTTTTGCTTTGAATGCAGAGTTCCGTGGACATTCGAGACTCGTATAACTTCCGACAACTCGATGGAATGATGTGGAATTATACAAAAGCCTGGAAAAGTATAAATTTTGAGTGGCGTCGCCCCCGAAGAAAAGAAAACAAAAGCCCGAACAGTTCTTTCGCTGTCACATCCCATAATTTAAAAATAAAAAGTTTAATTGAAAATGGAGGACAATGAAAAAAGCTTTGAATTTCGACTTAAAAAAAAAAAAAAGAAAAATTAATTCAACTTTCCCGGAAAACAAAGCCAATTAAAAACCTATTTGCCGAGACAATAAAAGTCTCGATACTATTTTTTCTTCAACTCCGGCGAAACTTTTTTAATTTTTTTCTTACTTTATTAATAGGTATAAAAGACGGGGAAAAATAAAAGAAAGAGGAAAGAGAAAAAGTTTTTTAGTAGATTAACAGTTATCCTTTTTGAAATAGCGGATTAATTCAAAAGGGGAAGAAGAGAGGGAACGAAGATAAAAATTTTGATTATTTGGCAGGTTATTTCGCTTTAAAGACACGCAACCCCCGCCACCGCCCCCGCCCCCGCCCCCGTCGCCCCGTTTCGTTTCCTTTTAAACTTAAATGCCCGTAAAGTTTGCCTTTCCGTCTTCAAAGTTTACAAATATTTTGTTTTTTTTTTTTTCTGAATCGGAGAGAGCAAAGGGGTGAGATGAGCTTGAACTCGTGTAGGGGTCTTCATCCCCCGAGGGGCGCACGTAGTTTCAGCGTTTTCTGGAAAACGTGATGTGAACACTCACACCCAAAAGGAAGTGCCCTTTTCGCAGTCGACCGCCACCCTCATCCCTTGGAAAACCGAGGGGGATGAAGTGATCTTCTCTCAGACATATATAATAGTAAACCCCCCAGAGACGGACGGACAAACAGACAGAAAGAACACTGCTGAATAAATAAACAAAAGTAAATACTTTAAATCCAAATATTAATTACATAAATAAATTTATTATTTATTTCCTTTAATTATTATTTTTATTTTTCGTTTCATTTTCTTCTTTTCTATTCTTTCTTCTTTTTCCCTTCTTTTTTCACTACTTTCCTTTCTTTCTTTTTCTTTTCTTTATCATTCTTTCTTCTTATATTTCTTTGATTTCATCGCCTGCACTCTCAGTGAGAGCCACGTTTTGTATTGTACGAAAGATAATTCCTTCACTGAACTCCTCTGTTCCCAAATATGCCCTCAAAAGAAGGAGAAAGCCCAGCTCTATCCAAAGACCTGTTAGGCACAAGAGTACTGGTTACTGTGACGTGGCAGGAGAAAGGAGTAACGCGGTTCCAATCCTCCCAAGTGTCACTAAAACCTGTCACTTATCATTTTACGCCGAGACGTAATGGAAGATCGCAAACCGCTTTTACATTTGGAGCGCTCCCACAGTCGTCTTCCCCCGCGCCCCCTCCACCCCCCCTCCATCCCCTTCATCCCCTCCACAACCCCCTACCCTCAGCGAAAGCTTTGACGCATTTTGATGAAGGCTTTATTTCCTAATTGCCGAGTCAGACCTCTTAAAATCGTCTCCAAATTCCGCCCCGAGGCTTTCGCCCCTCTGTCCCGCCTCCCCTAAGGTCTGAAACAGGTACGGCTCCCCCTAGCCGCCCCCGTCCCCGCCCCCAACCGAATTAATTTTTAATTCGCAACCCGAAGCGAAATAATTCGATTACTCGCAAAATGATATATTGGGAGATAACATTGGAGAAAATGGCGTCGAAACTTCATTTTAGCAGTTCCTTAAAATGTGATTTAAATTACGGGAGGAAGAAGAAAAAAATAAATTTCCGCCGTTGCCGGCACTCTTTTTTCGCCGCCGCTCCCGCTCCCGCCCCGCCGCCCCCGCCCCGAAATAAATTGAAATTGATGAATTCGTTTTCGAAAAGAGAAAATTCATTGGAAACCGCTCGAATGTGCTCAAGTGCGATGATTATTTGAATTTAGAGAAAGAATCGGCGGGAAGAAAGAAATGGGGGCGAGGGGGCGACGGGGGCGGGGTATTAAGACAAAAGAGGAAAGCAAATGGGTGAAAAGTTTAAAAAGTTCCAGCGTTTTAGGATTAGCAGTTGAGCTCGGAAGTTTTATTCATACGAGACAATGGGAGGGAATTCCCCGGAGCGGAGGGGGCGGGGGCGGGGGCGGGAAGTGTGTTCGCTCCCGAATATCGGGGATCTCGGCTGGGCGGACGAGAGAAGAAGCGAGGGTTGAAGAGGAAACCGAAAGGCTCGAGAGCAACAGCGCCCACGCGACACATTTCCGAGCGCAGTTTCGCCCAAAGGGGCGGAAATTGCCGTGACGTCTGGCCTCGTTGGATACGATCTTCTGGCAAAGGTTGAGTGCGCCGATAATAAAGAAAAATCCACAAAATGATTGAGCGGGAATAATATATAAAAAGTATAGGAATACGTGCGGTTGGGAATAAAATATACTGCGTGCGTATTTCTCGCCCCCTCCCGCCCCTCCCGCCCCCCGAAGGGGAACCCCATCTCCCTTTTGTTTTTGTTGCCGTTGCGATATCCGCAACTTCATTTTATTTTAAATGCATCACGATTCAGACATTTAGAGAAACAATGGAAATTCGCTTTTGTTTCAAAAAAAAAAAAAAGAAAAAAGAAAAAACGACAAAGAAAAATGTCAACTTTTTTATTTTTAATAATAATAAGTTTCTATCTTTTCTTTTAATTGCCATGAAAATAATTTGTGTAATTCGCAGTCTGGCATTTTCCTTCAACAAAAGCCTTCGCGCCTGCCGCCCCCGGGGCGATATCTGCACCCAAACAGCACTCGTCACTCCCTTCAGGGAGGTTTCCACCCCGAAGGGTAAGGGGTGGTGAGGGATGAAAGAATGAAGTCCCTTAAATTCTCGGAAATTCCTATAAAAAATATTATATGAAAATAAATAATTATTATTAAAAAATTTATTTTTTGTTTTATTACAATATTTTATAAATTTATTATCATTACAACATTTTTATGCTAAAAAAATTCGAAAAATATAACGACTTTATAAAATTCAATTCGACAAAATTTTGGTTTTAAGTTGGCAACCCTGTTTTCAACTCAATTCAACTGCGCACTCTATTGATAGTTTTTTCAATTAACGACTGAGTTTTTATGGCCACGATGATTCCCGAATTATTCCGAGTTGAATCGAAATCGCGGACGGATGTTACGTACGGACTTAATCTGTACGTATTAAAACAATTACGATCTGTAAGAGACTCAATGAATAGCAAAATTTTGTTTTATATTTGTATGTCCTCTTCTACTTTTTTGATTATTTATATATTATTTTTATAGTCAACAAATATGGTCATATTTCAGAGTTGTTTACCTCCATTTTATACTCGTTTTTGGGGGAGATTAACATCGGATTAATGAAAACTA
Source organism: Brueelia nebulosa (assembly GCA_028293925.1). Lineage (NCBI taxonomy): Eukaryota > Metazoa > Arthropoda > Insecta > Psocodea > Philopteridae > Brueelia > Brueelia nebulosa. Next base: position 54,700 of record JAQIBA010000083.1, read on the forward strand.
TCAAAAGTAATTTCGAAGCAGAATTCGTTGAAAGTTTCCAAAAGTTAATATCTTCCATTTTATACGCGTATAAATATTAGAGTTTGCACAACCGATGAGATATTCTGTCGTCTCTAATCGCGACACGAACCAACCACCGTAAAGAGGACATAAAAGTGGGGGAGGCTCCGCGAAAAAATCTTTTTTGGGGGCGAGGGGACGAGGGGGGCGAGGGGGCGGACGGGCGGTTTCGCCCCTATTCAAAACTTTGAAAATTTCACTTCTTCCTTCCTTTCGTACGCGAGATTAATTAGAAACTCTTTCTCTTCTCCATTTTACGATTTCATAAAAAGGGAGGGGCGGCGGGGGCGGAGGGGGCGGCGGAGGGGAGGGAACCAATTTTGAATTTTTATTATTCCGAACCATTTTTTCTCATTTTTTGATTTTTCACCATATTCAACGGGAGTTTTCCCGGGGGTCGCCGATTAATTATTTCACATCACGTCTCGCCCAAGTTTTCCAATATATATTTCCCGGTAACACCCCGAATAAAATCCACCCCTGCACGGGAGAGAGCCCTTTCCGCCCCTTCGCCCGTCCGCCTTGTCCGCCTCGTGATTCCTCAACGGATTAAAAAAATAAAAGCATCCCCCCTCGTCATATGCGGATTCCGTCCTCTCCCCTTCGCCGCGAGGGCGGGGGCGCCCCCTCCCCTTTCCGCCCCCGAATGACAAAGGAAGAAGAACCGCTTATGTAAATCATGGGTCCACATAAAATTAAATCGCTATTTCTTGTTTTAATGAAAGTCATTAATTTTCCTCATGAGAAATGCTCTCCGTTCTTACCTTTTTCTTGTAGGGGTAGACATATTTTTAGGGGGCGGTCTGCCGCGGAGGGCGGAGGGGCGGGGGCGAAACCCCCCGTCTTTCCTTCTTGAAGAAACGAAATGCAAGAAAGTTGGTGATAATTTTTTAATAATTGAATAAATAAAATGGTTGTGTGTGCTCATGAAGAAAAAGATTTTGAGGGGGTTGAGAAAGTGTTTTTCGAGGGGTTGAAAAATCTTCTCGAGATGAAAGGGATGGTTGGAAGATTAAAAAACGGAGGGGCAAAGGTGGGCCGGTTGTTATTAAAAAGATATAATTCGCGTTTGAGTCTCAGAGCCTCCCCGCAAAAGCCACCCCCGACTCTCTCCAACCCCTCCGCTCTTATTTGAAAAATTACTGTGGACACTCTTCATCCCCCGCTGTTGTCCGCCAAAGGAACCGCAATATAATGACGGGCGACCCTTTTCAAAGTTTTACGTAAACTTATTTTGATTTTGGGTGCATTCGCTGCGGCACTGAATGTTGTGTGTGCAGCCATCTTTTATTAACTCTAAGGGATGAAAATCGCACGGAAGAATCCCGGAGGGTGGGGAGTGAAGCGCTGAAAATGATAAGAATTAAAAAGAAACAAAACATCTGGATAAAAAGAAAAAATTAAAACTTTATAAAAAGCTGAGAAAAGTTTCCATCTATCACGAAAACATTGTGAAAAATTAAAAAAGAAAAGAATATTAATCACGGAGGGATGCGGGGGCGGGAGAGGGGGCGGGGGAGGCAGCCCTTGCGGTTTTCGAGAAGAAAAATCCGGACGTTTTCACCCCTCCCAGAGGGAGCAGTCATCTGCTTCGCTTCTGTTGGAGAGTTTCCACTTTAAGCAAACAACTGTCCATTGTATTTGTACAGTTACAGTCCGATTTGTTTGTCTCTGTCTGTGTGAGAACGCCAAAAGTAAGTGTATGAAATAAATAAAAGTATGAAAAAAATAAACTAAAGTGAAAATATTTTTTTTCTGAGATATAAAAAATAAATTAAATCTGAAAAATGTCGGAAAATTATTTTGATTCCATCGAAAAGTTAAGTGGCCGCGAAAACTGCTCCTCATGGATTTTCCAACAGCTTCATTTCCGAAGGCTGATTGCCGGGAAAACAACGTTTGTCCACATTCGCCCCCGCCGCCCCCTTTCCTCCTTCATGTTCCTCTTTCCCCCGGCAACAGCGATCGCGGTGTTAACACCACACACCAAAGAAACACAGCTCCCATTTTATTTTTTCCGAGAATAATTCCCCAATTAAAAAATAATTCCCTTCGTTTTTAATTAAAAAGTGAATAAATTAATAAACAGAGTGGTCTTCTTTGGGCAAACAATGAGAATTATTTTCCCATTTTGGCGTCATTTTCACACTAAATTTTTAGGAAAAATCACTCCGGAGTGTCCAAAGGGGCGGCGCCATTTTCCGCGAAATCGAACAACTCTCTCCAAGATGGCGATACATCTTGCGGAGCGGCCATTAAGATCAACGACACTCGTAAAACACACCCGCCCCTCAACTGAAATATGATTTTCTTGGGACTTCGTCGGCCATAAACTCTCCCGCCCCCAAACGCCCCCAACGCCCCCTACGCCCCCTTGCCAATTGGGGCGTCCCTGACACTCCAACTCCGACCTGCAGTCAGCACAGCCCCGGGGCGGAAGAAAATTAAGAAAGAGCTTTTGTTCTGGAAAAGTATTGAAGCAGGATGGACGACCTTGAAGCTTTATTCTCCTAAAATCGATTCCAGGAAAGAGAAAGGGAAAAGCAGGAAAATGCAAAGAAGGGAAAAAGATGAAAAGCATAAAAAAGCAGAATAAAGGAAAAAGAAAAAAAGAAGGAAAAAAGGAGAAAAAAGGAGAAAAAAGAGGAAAATGCCCGGAAAAGGGAAATTCCTGAGAAAAAGAATAAGAGAGAATGAGTGAAATTCAGAGAATTCCCATAAAGGAAATTTGAAACCAAATGAAAATCTTAAAGCAGTGGCGCACCCCAAAACCATATCATCCCCTTTGTGCATTCGACATCCCCCCTCGCCCGCCGCACCCCTCACAAAGGAAACACCCCACCGACAATTATTTTATTCACAAAAGTGTAAGCGAAAAGAATTAGGGCCGACGCAAATTGGAAATGTTGGCGCCGACCCTTTCCCCCCAATTAAATTAAACGTCACTGCTGACTCTCCCCTTTGTGGATCGCCGGCCAAAAGGTAAGAACCGCTTTCCTTCGTCTTCGCCTTCGGTCAGAAGAAAGGGATGAAAACAGGGGATGAAAGGTTGTGCCAAATACGAAAACAACACTTGTTTTTAATGTGAATTGTTTTATATATAATCATTAATTGATTTTCTCACTGTTTCGGATTAAAATCATTATTTATTAATTACTTTTTTGTATTTGTAATGTTATGCATTAGATGTAAAGGAGAAAAGGAAATAAATGTGAGTATAGCCTTTATGGAAGATATCTGGCATGAAAAGGGGTGGAAATCACCCCCTGAGGTGAAATTTAAAATCTTGTGCTCGAATTGATAAATTCAAAGGAAATGCGCTCCATTTTTTGGGGGGAAATTGTCTAAAAGAATATAAACAGCGGAGTCGGAAAGTTTTGAGCATTAATTTAAAAAACGTTGGGGGATGAGGGGAGGGGGTTGAGTTTTTCTTTTTAAGAACCGAAAAAGAAAAAAATTAATTTTTTTTAATTTCCATCAATGCCATACGCAGAATAAATTAAAAACAAAAGAAAATCCCGCCCACTTCCGATGAGCTCCGCATAAATTCCTAATTAATTTCCACTGTGGGGATCGGAAAAGCGGCAGCGGCAGCAGCGGCAGCAACCTCAGAACTTCATTTTTATTCTCCTCGTCGCCTCCCGCCCCCCGCCGCCCCCGACTTATCCGCGCGATGAAAGGAGTAAATTAATAAAAAGCTTCAAAAGCACACACCGAGTAAACACAAGAAAGAAAAAAGAAAAATAAAATTTTCAACTTGAGATATTAAAACTTTGAGGAAAATATTAATACTTGATTCACGATGCTTCGACTGGGAATCAATAAACCCCCATTCGGGGGTGGTTCCCTCCGTTCTCCTCCCCCGCACCCCTGCGGAGCGCCAATGGCGCACCAAAGTCTGGAGCAGAGGGCCAAATGGAAACACTCTGTACCACAAAGTGTCACAGGAGACGGACAGAGAGAAAACGTCTTCGCTTTCTTCAGGGCTGTACCTTTTCAAGGAGAGTCAGTCAAAACGACTGTATAAACGACTGTATCGGATATTTCCCAATATTTTTACTCCGATGAAGAGAAATAAATAAATAAGTAAAAAGGAGGAAAATTCGGAGAAAATCGGGAAAATAAGTGTTGAGGAAAAAAAGACAAGAATTCCAGAAACATAAAGGCAGTAAAAAAGACAAAAAGAGCAATAACATAGTATAAAAGTAACAATAATAAGTACAATAACAATAATAATAAACACTAGAAATTACCAAAAATAAAATACAACAAAATAGAAAAAAGGCAATACCTTAAAATTAGTGG
>JAQIBA010000083.1:59164-82093 GCA_028293925.1 Brueelia nebulosa
CTGCGGTCCGCGGATATTTTTTCCCGCCCGCCCCGCCGCCCCCGCCACCCCCCACCGCCCCCCGCTCTCTCATCCAATCAAAAAGCGTCCAAAGAGGATCTCCAAAATGAAAGGATTAAAAGTTTAATCTCGGATAATAGGTTAGACCTCTAAGACTTATATCTTTCTCGGGAGATCCCTTCACTTTTGGTTTTTATCGATTAGGTCGCTGATGAGAAATGTGGCTCATCCGCCCCATCGCCCCCACCGCCCCCTCTCGCCCCCTCGGCCGCCGCTTCCAAAGACCTGAAAATTAATTGCTTTTCCCAGCGAGGGAACCAACTTGGCCAAGAAAGAATTCGCTGGATGAAATTCTGCCGCCCCGGAAAAGTGAGAAGGAACCGTCCTGGGCAACAAGACGATTTCCCGCCCTTTCCAAATCATTTTTTGTTAATTATTAAATAAAAAAATATTAAACCAACGAAACACTTTGTATTTTATTTTGTAATGACAATTTTATATACACTTATACTTTTATTTAAAACTTTATATTAGATAAATTCAAAATTTCTATACACTAATATTATTTTTATATACTATTATTTAAATTTGTATTTGGTCAGAATAATTTTTAATAAAAAATTAATGTATAAAATGTTTAAATTTATATTTAAATTATTAATTAATTATATAAATATTAATTTTTTATATTATTATTAAATGTGTTATTTATCTTTTGTATAATATTTGTAATTTTAAATTTGACTGTTGTAATAGTTTATTGTAATTTCTGTTTAGTTTTACAAAAAGTAGCAAAACTACATCAAAAAAGTTACATTTACATCAATTTACAAACACAAAAAATAAGTTAGTTCTGTATATTTTTTATAATATCTTTTATACTGAATATATCCGTGACTTGAGCTTCAAAATTTCACCCAAAATCTTGTCGTCCCGGGCGATTGCCCTCCCCGATCGCCCCCGTCAACCCCAAACTTATTGCAAAATAAAGGGTGGCGTGCAATCGAAGCAGAGGGGTGCACCGCCCCCTGAGAACCCCCAACGTCGCCGAGGAATCCATTCCAAAGCACTCAACACCAGCAGACAGATTATGTAACAATAAAACGACACTACACAAGGCAACTACAAATCGATTAGTCGGTGAGGTTAGGCGATTCGCTACAAAGGAAAGGGCACTACAACGACTACACAGGGTGGGGACGCAATCCACTCGCCCCTCCCGCCTGCAGATCCATGGATTTCCCCAAATTTATCCCATTTCTTCCCGAATTTCGCATTTTGGAGCCCCGCCAACACACAAACTGTAGCACACATAAATTAAAAATAACAAGTTTAAAGTAGAAAAAATGGGAGTCAGTATTTAATGAATCACGAAAGGTGAGGTTTCCCTGAGACACCGGCGAGGGTTTCTGCTGCCACGGGTGCGCTGTCCTGGGGTCATTTCGACCCCCCATTGACTTTTATTGTTTTTTGCATTTTCCTGATCATTTTTTTGTGTGCTCTTCTGTGAATTTTTCTGGGCATATTTCTGTACACTTCTCTATGCACTTTTCTGTAAATTATTTTGTGCATTTTTTGGTGTACTTTTCTGCACACTTCTTTATGTTCGTTAGTCTTTGCTTTTCTTCCTCAAATGATGCATCACTTCCTTTTTGTTCGAAGCGCCTCCCTTTAATTTTATTTGTTCTTTGGGGTCATGACACACCAAAATTGCACTTTTTACAGCTTCACAACGAGGTACACAATCCTATCCCCACCTTTCCTGATTTCCCTCCTTGATACAAATCAACTCCTCCAAACGAAATAAACAGGAGATATTTGAGTTCATATTTTCACACTGAATCTGCAGGCAAAGAGGGGACTTTTCGGGAATCGCCCGACAGCGAACACAACCCCAACACAAACCGATCCGCCATTCGAAAGGCGATCGGTTGGTGCTGACCATCAGAAAACGAGTTGCGGATGAGAAGGAAGAAAGTGAGCGAACCTTTTGGCGCCATTCGGGTGCTTCGCCCGCCCCCAACCGACAGTTCTCTCCTGGCCGACGAGGGTGGAGGAAGCCATCGCAAGAGGGAAGCGATAGGGGTTACCGCAGGGGAAGGAGAGAAGGGAGGCGCCGGAGCACCCAATACCTGACGCACCGCCGAGAACAGACAGAGAATGCAGGAAAACTTGATAAAAAATTGTACATTATCAATTCCCTCGTGTTTACAAACATATTCTTATACAATACAGTAATAACTAAAATCGGAATGCAGTAAAAATGTAAAGATACCTCAGGTACGGCGGCTACGTACCTCGACGTGAAAATGCGGGCCTCGTTCTCGATCAGCAACTCGCCGTACGCCTCACGGCTGCTGTAAGAGAACATCGCTCTACATGTCTTGTTCAAGAGGGCGGAAGCGGACGGAGAGGACGGATACGTACGCGGAGGAGCACAGAGAAAGCGGGGGCGGAGGGAAGCGATGCGGGGCGAAGGCTGTCTACGGAAGGGTGGTCGAGGGGATGTCGACCTCTTCAACTCGTGCATTCCGAATGCTGCCGACAGGTTCAAATTGATTGATTTTCATAATGTTCTTCTTTCGGTGCTCCCCTCGACCACTCTTGTTCCTCTTCTCGGCGAAGGCAAAAAGTTGGGCGCCAACTCATCAGCGAGAAAATTGCTTTCGGGGAAAAAGAGTCGCAAGAAATGCTGTTGATTTACGCTCACCTAAAAGTCTATAACTACTCGCTATAATCTACGGCTTAAATCAACAGCAACCTTTTTATAAGGTTTTTATGCAGGAGTTTAGAATGTGTGCGCCTCCCCGAGGGATGAAAAGCTTTAAAGTGACGTTTCTTTAATGCGGAATAATCGATTTTTATGCGACGCTCAAAGTGGCCGCCATTTTGTGTTACCGAGCTTTTCGCTTTTATTGTTTGAATAACAATAAGGACGGCTAAATTACGATTTGAGGAGCGCTTTTTTGGGATTTGCCTCAACGGAGTGCTGTTGTTCCTGCAGGATAGATCTCCATTTCCTCGCGTAAGATAAACATGGGAGATTCGTAAATAATCTCTCTCAGAAATTGATTTAAATAATTTGATGAAGATTAACTAATCATTTTTACTTATGTTTAATTTTACGTTTTTATTATTTATTTTCTTTATATAAATATAGGGAAAATATTCTCACCTCGTAAACGAAACAACTCTCAAAAATTATTTATATCAGCAGCCATTTTATAACGGTTAATTCCCGGAATTGTAATGTTTACCTCTGCGAAGAGCACCAATCAGAATTCGGCCCGAATGACGTCACCAAATTAATGCACCAATAACGATCGTTCCTCCAAAATAACGTTAAAAACGGCGAACAATCCGCTTTAACAAATTAGGATTTTTGCTCTATAATCGTCTGCTTCTGTGTTTTCCACTCTCCTCTGGTGCAATTGCCGTCAAGGGAGGTTTTCTTCTCTTCTCGAGGGCTTTTCCCACCGAGAGAGGTAGAGCAAAAGTGGAAAAACTCGGGGAGCGAGCTTAATGGAAGCGAAGACGAAGGGGTGGAAATTTAAGAGTTTTAATGACGTCGGTCGCCACCTCAGGTCGGTCATTAGACTTTCAAATAAATGTTTAAACTTGATGATGATCAACGAATATCACGCACATAGATAGATATTTACAATTCAAATCTTCCGAGTGTAGTTGATAATGGTCTTTGTATAAAAGGCGAAAATTCCCTTTTGCGCCGTTAATGGCCGCATCTCATGTGAAGGCGAACTGAGCTGCTCTTTGATAGGCAATAAGAAGCGCATTTAAGGGCGGTTCACTCATTAAGGAAGCGTCTCCCCCGCCGAGGGTGATTCGTGACCTGTTACAGAAAAGTTATGGCATCGCAGAGAAATAAAATGCGGCGAGAGGTGTGCGAGGAAAAGCTTTTATTGGAGTTCTCAAAGGAATTTTTATTCCGGAAGGCATTCCTTTGCGTAAGGGAATGAGCCTCGCAGAAACTGCTCATGCAGGAGCCTCAAGTGGTCGTAAAGTGGTTTTCGGGTCCCCTCGCAAAGGAAGACGCGCTTCGATGGAAATTGGAAAGGTTGGCCACCCTGATGAGGCAGTCTCAGTGTATGACTATTATAAAATGTATACTTTCTATTTTGGGAGAGGGTTTTGACCGACATTTAGTGATTAATTTTAAGAAAAAAGAAGAAATGAAAAGTAAAATTCTTGAAGAAGAACATTCAATGAAAAGGAAGAAGGAGAAAAATAAAAAGAAGAATTAAATAAAAAATTGTAAAAATGAAAAGAAAAAGAAAAAAGATTTAAAAAAAAATTATAAGAAGAACAACAAGAATTAGTGGAAGAAGATGACACAGAAAAGGAAAAGAAGAAATAAAAGAAAATGAAATAGGAGAAATAGAAGAAAAAGAAAAAGTAGAAAAAGAAGATTAAGATGGAAAAGAAATATGATAAAAAGTAAAGTTGGAAGCCCAAAAGAGTGACCGGAAATGCATCGAAGAGAGGAAGAGACACAAGAAGAGAAGCTCCGACGGGTGAGCACCTGAATTGATGGTGAAAGGTGAAGCGAAGGGCGGAGCGAGGGGGCGGTGGGGCGGGGGCGGGGCGGGGGCAGGTGGGGGAGATAAAAAATGGCAGATAAGTTAAAGAGAACGTTGACATTGGCGTTCAGTTTACCGTTCATATCAGTATTAGGTAGCAGAGAATATTGAAGACAAAATTCTTCCATTAGCTTGAATAAATAAAGATGACGCAAAGAGGGCGGGGGCGGGGCGGGCGGGGCGGGCGGGAACGTCGTCATTCCGTCAGATGAAAACTTCTTTTTACGCTCATCTTATTTTCAATTCTTTTATGTCAGGAAGAAGGGGTGGAAAAAATGAAATTTAAATCTATGGATGGCTAGCTCTAAGCTCCCGCCCCTCCCGCCCCCGCCGCCCCCTCCCGCCCCGGAGAGAAAAATTTCAATTAAACCGTCGGTACGAGGCCGTGAAATTAGGTTTTTAGCTCCGTCGAGGGGAGGGAATTTTTTATACGGTTTTCCGTTTGAAATGAATTTTTTCCGGAGCGATTCCTGTTCAGCCGAGTGTTCAGCTGCCAAATGGCGCAAAGACGCAGAAAATGTCCAAAGGGGATGAGCGGAAAAGGGTGCTTTTCTTGTATTCCCACAATTTATAACTCATAATTAATATAATTACGAGTTTATGATTTTATACTTGTCGCTCTCACATAAGTTAAACATGAACGAGACTTGACTACTTTCGTTCTCTGTTTAGCTTACGGGAGATAAAAGAAGAAGGAGAGAAGAATATTCAAGACAGAATTACATACTTAGCTTATGAGGAGGAGTATAAACAGTTGAGGTGTTTATGTAGTTAATACAAACGCTGTGATTCGTTTATTTAATTCAGAAGAATATTTATATATTAAAAAGATAAAGAAAAAAGGAAAAGAAGAGGAGAAGCACAAAAATTATACGTTCTACCTGAAAGATGAATTAATTAAATTTAATTTAGAGGAGTGAAAATGCAAAAAGAAGATGCGTAAAAGAAGATAAGAAGAGAAAGAAGATTAAGGAGAGATATGAATGAACAGATGTGTTCGCACCAATGCGTTAAGAGAATATGAAAACCCCAAAATATAATTATAATTTCGGTTTGCGTTTTCAAATTAATTTAAAAGTTTATCTGCATCGAAAGTAGATAAAAGGCGAACATTTTTCATCTTTAACCAAAACGTCTTTCTCTCTTTTTTATGTGTTTCTTCTATCTTTTTATCTCTCTATCTCCCCGTCTTTCCATCTGCATCTATCTCGTTTATCTATATCTTTATCTCTCCATCTCCCCAAAAGTTATCGATTCATCTCTATATCTATTTCTTTATCTATTCATAACTCCTTATCTCTCTATTCCCATCCTCTTTATTAGAAGAACAATTTTTTCGAGGGTTGCATTTCATTTTTAAAAATTCTATCCCCCGCAAATCTTTTTTGGAGCTTTTCACCCTTAGTTTTCACCCCCAAACGCGGGCGAACGCATCCAAACAGCCTTTCCATCAATAAACTCCAGTAAACTATTAAAAGTGAAATGTGTCAGCTGAAGCCGAGTGAGCATATTTAATATAATCATCGTTAACCGCCCCCAACCCCCCACGCCCCCACGCCCCCTCGCCCCCTCGCCCCCGCCCACACTTCCTCGCAAAGCTTAATTATTATTTCTCGGCGAAAAGCAAACACCCTTAATAATTCTTCGCACTGTTAACTTTTATTTGGGGAACTCTGGTTTACGATCCGGGAAACGACGAATATCTTCGGCGGTCCCCCAGAGAGGGAGATAATTCTCACTCTTTCTTCTTTTTTCGTCTTTTGGAATTCGCCCAAATTTTTTTCTCTTTTCTTTTAACTCAAATGCTAATTTTTACAGAACGTAATTAACGAAATCAGTCCACTTTCTTAGAAATAAGTATCTCCTTATCTTCCTTATTTCTTTATTTCCTTTTTATCTTGTTTATCTCCCACTATCTACCTGTGTTTATTTTGCCTATATCTATCTTGAACTATATATCTCATTATCTTTTGAATCTTTAGTTTTTTATCTGCTGTTTTATTTTTATTATCTTCTTATCTAATAACTCTCTCTGGCTTTTACTTTTTTCTCACTGTCTCTCTTTACTTTTCTATTTCCTTATCTCCTTATCTATCATCTTATATTACTATTTCTTATATCTCTATTTATCTTATTATTTTCTTGTCTCCTTATCTCCCTGTCACTCTATTTCCTATTTCGCAAAATATTTATCTTCCGCATCTCTTGTTCTTATTTTTCTATTTTTATATCTCCATCTTCGTATCTCTATAATTTCCTTTTCCTCCTCTTTTCAAGATTTTGATATATCTGTCTTAACTCCAAATCAACGAGAATTTAATCAATCAACACCTCCCCAATGGTGAAAATGCTGTCGCGACAGCAATCGCCAACCCCAAAAGAAGCCACCCCCTGTTCCACCCCTAAAACAATTAACTTCACGTCCCCCAAATAAAAGGAAAAGTGCATTTCAGCTCCACATTATCCACCAAAATATCTGCAAGATAAACAGGCTTTCCTTAAAAGTAAACAAAAAATTGCTGGATTGGTTACTATGCAAATAAAAAAGTTTTCCCGTGAAAAACCCGGAAAACTTCGACCTCCTTCGCCCCCCGTCGCCCCCTTCGCCCTCCACAGCCTTCCTTTAATCCAATTCCGATTGTTCTCTTCTTCTTTCCCTTTTTTTTCTTTCCTCAAAATATGCATCGCCAGAAGGAAACTTTCCAACCAAGAGCAACCCCCAGTCGCTCTGATTAGGTCAACAGTCGAAGGCGCCGTTTTACGCAAATTTATTCGGGGGCGGGGGCGGAAACAAACCAAATGTTATTTCTGCCTTTCATCCACTTTCCCACTATTCCCGGAATAATAAGTCCTCGCCCAAATTCAGAAGCAGTGCATCATCGGCGTACGCTTTTTGCTCCCACTTCGCCCCCTCCGCCCCCACCGCCCCCCGCATAAATCCTTAATAATTCCAGAAACCGCTCCGCCGAGGAAAACTCATACAAAAAACCTCTCATTTGTCACACGCACTGCGAACAAAGGCACCCCACTTAAGCGCCGCCCCGCCGCCCCCGCCGCCCCGACCCTCCCGACGCCGCTTCATTCTCTCGGCTGCAGTTCGTTTTAATGAGTTACAAAAAGTTAAATTGCGCCCGGGGAATCGTTTAAGGGTGTAATAATTAAAGCGATCCACTCGGAGTCACCTCCATTCTTGAATTAGGACTTCGTCTTTTTTGCTCTTTCGCCCCCTCCGATGAGGGCGACTTCTTTGGCTGTCCGAAGGGGGAGGAAAGGGGATTCCCTCGCGCTGACAGAATAGTAGCAAATACATAATGACAAATATACAATAAGAAATAGATGATTACAAATAAAGAAATTTGAAGCAGAAAAATAACAAACAGATAAATACGAAATAAATAAATTAGAATAGATAAATTCGGAGCAGATAAATAAAATATAGACAACATAGAACAAATAAGTATGAAATGAATAATAAGAGATAGATAATGACAAATCAATAACAAATAGATAAGCAAAGGCAGATATAATTAAGAAATAGAAAATGAGACCAGTTCAACTAGGAAGAGATAATTAAATAAACAATGAGAAAAAATAAAAGAGAATAGATAATGGGGAAAAATAGATAAAAATGGAATAAAAAACAATAACTGGATAAATACGAAGTAGATAATAATGTGAAAAAAACGCGGAATAGAGAGAAATTCATCGGATAATATTTGGTAATAAAGCGAAGTAGATAAATTATAAGAACTGATTATCTCACCATATCTCCCTAATGAATGTGTTCGACAAAGAAATTAACCAATAGCCAAACATTAACGTTTTTCTCAAACTAAAGTCAACTAATTTAATTAAGAAATATCGGCGGTTGACATTTAGTTATTAATTAAAATTTAATTAATGACGTCTCACCCTCGACGACGGTTTATTTATTCGCAAAAAATCACTTTCCCCAGGGGAGGGCGAGGGGAGGGCGTCACCACGCGATGCCAAAGGGAGGGAGCCAAAACCTGGTCACCCGAACTCAAAACTCGACGAGGGGTAGCAAAAATCGGGGCGGGGGTTAAAACTCCTTTTAATTAACCGGAACAATTAAATGGCGTCTCCGCTTAAAGCAACATTGGCAGTTTTAAAACCTTTCATGCATTTTTCCTTTTTATTATTTATATTCCGTGCGGTTTTATACACAGCACCCACCCCTATATTCCGCCCCATCGCACCTCCACCCTTTTATCCCCATCTCCGGATACTTTAATCTGGGAATTACAATGAACTCGATTCTGGCCAAATACAAAAACTTTTAATGCCGAATGCATTGCTTTTGCTGTTGGACAGGGGCGTAACTAAAGGGGAGTTTTCTTCCCCCTAACAGTGGAAAAATCTTCTGCGTTTTCCCGAACTCACTCTCTCAACCCTTAAAAAGGGGTCATCTTGACATTTTTCTGTAGCGTTCCACTGTTTTATTCTGTTATTAAATTTTAATTTGATGGGGTCAAAATGACCCTGATTTGTGGCTTGGCTTTGGGGAAAGCCAAGGGTGAGAAAAGTCGAAATTTAAACCCCTTCATCCCTCCGAGGGCGGAGGGAAACGGAGAAGGTGTCGGATCCAAAAGGGTGGAGAAAACCAAATCGAAAAACACTTCAAATCCAATCAGCAAATACTTGAGAAAGCAAAAAAGAAATGAAATTGTCCAAGGTCCTATAATCGAGGGGGCGATGGGGGCGAGGGGGCGGGAGGGGCGGGAAAAGGAAAAGTCAAACGGAATAAAAATTGGAAAACTGCATCTGAAAAACAATTTCCGCCATTTGGAAATTTGTTTTGTTCCAGCTTCCTCCAAATGTTTATTTCCGCTAAATCGATAATTTATTTATCATGTCAGTTGTCGAAATGTTTTATCGGAAAGTCGGATTTTATGGTGGGGTTTCGCCTTCAGAAGAGCACCGCCTTCCCGCAGCGGGGAGGAGGGCGAAGGGCCCCGATAATTGCGAAATCATTCGGGGCCTCATTAGAGGACCAGCGCCAATCATGGCCGCTAATTCTCTCGTCCGCTTTCGGGTGTTAATTTTATTAAAAGTATTTTCGTTAATTTCCAGCGGTTGAGGTTCCACCTGAGGAAGAGTCAAATCTCCAACAAGAGAAAAGGGTTGAAAGAGAAAAGAGTAGAAGAATGGGGGGGAACGCAGAGGACGAGAAGATAGTTTCAATGTAGCGATGACAAAAGACAAAGGTGAATAGAAAACTAATAAACGATAAATAAAATAATAAATATAAGCTAACGTTCTTTAATTTTTATTATATACAGTAGTATATATACGGTAAATTTATAAATATTGTAAAGGATTTTAATGAAAGCCAATGAAATTTCATTTTGTAGTTTGTAACTTTTGGATGGAAAACGAAAATTTTTATATTGTCAAATACTTTTGAGAGTTACTCTACTTTTATTTCATTTTGTATGTAGTTGTTGTAGTTTCTTTTTTACAGAGTTATGAAGACAGTTTTGTTGTTGTATTGTAGTTATTTTATTATGAAATTAATTTTATGAATGTTGACAACAAATCCTGAGAGCAGAAAGAGCAAACGGAAGTTACTATTGACTCGAGTTAATAATATACTAATATACTTCGCCAATGGAGGGCCATCGAAAATGAAATGAAACTCTCACAACTAAAAGGTTGAGAGAAAGTTATTTCTATTCCTCACACAATATGGCGACCCGTGGGAAAATTCTGAAAATTCTGCCAAGGGGAGAAAACTCTAAAGTGAATTTGTTTTCTGTTGGCCTCGTTGCATCTTCTCTGTCCTGACGGCCTTTGCACGGGGAGGGGGAGGCGTAAGGGGCGTAGGGGGCGTAGGGGCGGACGGGGCGAGGCACTCGGGGACAATTATCAGTGCGATAATCCCGCGAAAGCGCACACATGACTGCACTAAAATATTTATGTAACATTGTGAAAGTTTGAAATGAAGGTTTTTCTGCATGAAAAGAAGAGAATAAAAATGGGTAATTTCCCAGCGAAGCAATTTTCTTTTTCTTTCGTCGGCCGCCTTCCGAGAAGAGGAGAAGAAAAACTATTTACGCCACTGAATCCTCCTTCACTCACCTGGACCTCCTCGTTGTCGGATCTTTCATTACCATTACTTCTGTTACTTCACCGAACTTACTGAAATACTCCCTCAGGCTCTCTGCAACACAACAAAACAAACCATTAGCATCAGGGGTGGCCAACGCCCTCGGGGACAGACCGCGAACAGACAACCAAATCCCGCTCAAGGCCGCACAGAGACATGTCACACATTGTCTTCTGACGCAGCCGACACACCAGTGATGACAGCCAAACGCCCGCTTTCATTACGAAAACAAGTTTATTTTGTACTCCCGCCAGCGGGCCCAGGAGGCCCCGTCCACCGCCCCCGGAAACGGAACCCCTCCGCCCCCACCCCCTCCATCGCCCCCCCTCGCCTCACTCTCTGCGGCCGACCACAGACGTCCCTCAGCTATTGAGTACCTCTCTCAGGTGATTTGTGGCCGAAGAGGCCAAGGCGAGTATTTGCGTTGAACCTTTGGCTCACTTTCTCTTTTTCTTCTCTTCTTTATCTCTCTTCGTCTTCTGCTTGTTTTATTCAGTTTTTTTCCCTCTTTCTCATCTCCCATTACGCTTTTCTTTATTCTTTTTTTTCTCTGTTTGCTTAGCTTTCATTCATCTTTGCTTTTTTGTCTTTTCCTTTCTAAATTATGCTTATATATTTTCTCTTTTTTCTCTCTCTTTTGTTGTTCTTTCTACTTTTTAGATTTTTTATGACTTTCCGCTATCTCCGTTTTCTTATCTTTTTTTATATAAGCCTTTTTCTGTTTGTTTATTTTTAGAGTTTCCCTTTCTTTCTTCTTTTTTAGAGCTTTCTGCAATTTTTTGCCCTTTCATTTTGGTTTTCCACTTCTTTTTCAGCTTTTTACTATCTTTCTTATCTCCCATTTTCCCACTCTTCTTCTTATCTACTTGCTTATCTCCCCTCTTTATCAGCTTTTTTCTATCACTCCGTTCTGTCATTTTCTTCTTTTGAGCTTTCTCCAATTTTTACACCTCAGAATTTTGCTTATCTTTCTCCCGTCTTTCCCTCTTCATTTCATTTGCCCTTCCCTTTTCTCACAGTTCATCTCCCCTTTCCCTCCCCTTTCCCTCACTTCCTCTCTCGGTCAAACAAAGCATCGACGTCATTTGGAGCGACCGCTCTCCCCCGCGGCGAAAAGGTTGACAGAGTTGAAAGCAAACCATTGTAGTCTGTGGGGAAATGAATTACTATAACAGTTATAATAATCACTAATTAGAATAATTAATTGCATGTTAATTTCGGTTTGTATGAATAAATAAGTTTCATCTGCATTTCAAAGTGGGAATTCCATTTCCCGCAAACGAAATAAAATTCCCTTTAACGAAACGCTAAACGGTTCCACGCGATGCATAATTAAATCCCACCGTTCATCCGACATTAAATGACACGGAAGGAAAGGTCATTATGACCCAGAAGGCAAAGGAGGAAAGGAAAAGGCGAAAGAAAGACAGAGAAAACTTCATCACTCTGAATTATAAAGTTGGCGAAAAAAGGGAGATAAAATTAAAGACAGAGATCGGCGGGCGATGAGCCCTTTGATACGTTTTTATGAGGAGCGGATAACCCCTCTCTCACCCCTTTGCCGAGGGTTAGTTCACCCCCAGCGGATTTCACGCTGAAGAGATGAGAGGAGAAGAGACAAAATATAAAAATAAATATTGGAAGATCGGTATGTGCCTTTGAAAAAGTGTCTCCAATTTTAAGAGATGAACTTTAGAATTGTATGAAAAGTATTCAGAGATTTATAAAATCCGAGAAAACAAACTTTATGAAAAAAGGCAGAATATTATGGAAAACCAAAAGCAGAGAAAAGAAGAAATAAAATGTCAGAAGAGACGAAAGGACCAAAACAAAAGAGAAGAGGAAACATAAAAAGCAGAGAAAAAAGACAAAAAAGAGGAATGATAACAATTTTTATTGTAATTGTAATGAGACTTTAAATTGTATTTTTCCTCCTTTACAATTTAAAAAAAAGGCAAAAACTAAATTAAAAATACAAATTAAAATAAAATTATTAAGAAAAAAATATCACCAAAACTAAAAATGCATAAATTAGTATAAGTTAGTATAGAATATAAAGTGTATAATAATAATTTTCTGATTTAAAAAAAAGTGAAAGAATTAATTCGAAGGAAAAGTGAAAAGTTTTGAAAATGGGGAAAAGGAGGGCCACAGCAGCGGTTCGGCCGGCAACCCCCTCGGGGGAGGAAAGGGGGAGGAAAGGGGAGGGGGAGGGACGTAATGAAGGAAACTTAACTCGAAAACTTGATTCCAAGTCTCAATGGAATAATTACCAACAAATTAAAATTGAGGAAAAGCCCTACGTGCCGGTAATGCCAACTGCAGGCAATAATTTTCCCGGCATAATCACTTCTTTTCAGCCCCCGCGCATCATCCCCCTCCCGCCCCCACGTCCAAATATTTAATGCTTCTCGCCAGGCAGATATCACTTAGGGGAAGTAGTCATTTGCAAATGTTATACCCCCTTCCGCCCCCTTAATCTCGGCTGGGTGAGGGGCGGTGGGGGCTGCCATCCTCTCCATCTGCGCTTATATTGCGGAGCTGCGAGTGGTTCGGGGTGAGGCGTTTTCTTTCGCCGTGGGGAGGGTTTAGTCGCCCCTCCCGCCCCCTTCAATCGAGTTAACCAACCGCGGCCTTGATTTATAAAATGAAAAAGAACAAAAAACATTGAATTTTGAAAGAGGTTTTTCTCGAGAGGAAATCCAGAGGCGGGAGAGGGGGAGGGGAGGGGAGGTAGAGGGGGTTCGCGGAGGTGGGGGTGGAAGGGTGGAAGGGAGGAAAAGGTAAAAATGCAATCAAGTATATTTTACGATTGGAGCCCAAAGTAAAACTCAAGTTTATTGTTATTGAACTCCAAGGGCGATGGGGGTGAGAGGAGGAAAGGGGAGGGGAGGTGTTTTTGAGGGTGTCAATGTGAAGTGTAAGTGTATATATGTGGGGTAGCCTGAAATGCACTACCTGGACACGTCAAATCAAAAATTATATCTCCCAGGGTTAATTATAATCAATTCTGTAAGAGAAATGATACAATAAAACTGTATACTGTATAGATACTCCGTAAGTATATAAAATATTTAATAAATATAAGATAATAAAAATTTAATATGAAAATTTAAAAAATTAAAGAAAAATTCTTAATAAATGAAATTAAAAAAATATTTTTTACAGCGCTAAAACGTATTTTGACAATACAAAACTTAATAGTTAATTTGCTAATTATTATAAGATTTTATTATATATATCATTTAGCGATATAATATTACATTTAGTAAAAATATTATCCGAACATTGTCGTTCGAAATTAGAGTTTATTAAAAAAAACAGATTATTAAAAAGTGAAGTAATTATGTAATTTCATAAATTCAAAGTATAAAACATAAAAGTATATTTTATATATATAAAAAAGCGCATAACCACAGCGGGACGCAAATAAAACGTTAAACGATACAATAAAACTTTTCGGTGGTCGCACCTAATTCCGCTCCTAATTATAATAAAATGATAAAAGGGTTTAAATTTTTGAAAAATCTAGCGTTAAGAGATAAGGGAGGAAAACCCTCATTACGGAGGGCGGCTCGGAAGCTGCCACCCCTTCAGGTTGTTTCGGCTGCTTTCCCCGCTCAAAGAACAACATAAAAAACAAAATGGCGGACGTCCCCCCGAGCGATCCTCGCACTCAAAGATAAATTTTGGCGAGTGGACGTTAGCGTTTTGTTCCTTTAATTTTATTAAAGCTGTCGAAGGGGTTGAGGGGGGTGAGAGGGGGAGGGGCGCAGCGCCCAAACTTGAATGGAAAAAAAAACGGTGAAATTTTTCCGGTAATTTCTCCGGTTTTGTTGGCAGAAATGACGGTTTTCTTTTCTGTCAGTTTCGCGTCCGTTTCCGTTCATTTGGTTAATGCATTGTCAAAGTTTTTTTCTCTCTCAATTCGGACAGACGTCAATGATTTCACCTTTTTTTGTTTTAACCGTTTCTTTGGGGCGAAAAGAAAATTTTTTGTGTTTTTCTTTCGGTCACAGTGGCGGATTCGGCTTTTCCGATGTTTTCCCCGAAAACGGAAAAAGGGTTGGAAAATGTCAGAGGAAACGGTGTCAACTCGTCAATTATTTTTTTGGTGGGCATTTTGGGGATTTTTGGGGTGAAAACTTTCCCAAAGGAATTTCAGCAAAAATAGATTTTCTTTTTGCTCGAAGGTGCGACCATTTACAATAAATCTGTGAAAAGTCAAATCGGCATAAATTATCTCTGAAAGGATTTTCAAAGTTTCCGACTGAATCGGTGAATTTTAAAAGGAAAAGAGGCGAAATAAAAAAGTTTTGTAAATTTATTCTCACGCCCGAAGAGAACAAAATAAAATAAAAAAATCAAATGCTGAGGAATTAAATAATAAAATAAATTTTTATTTGGCTTTAAGACATCGCAAAGGCGTTTCCAAATCTCAATTCATCGCATTAAAAAGTATAAATGCATTCAATTCAAAATCCAATTTGTTTATATTTAACTGTGTTTAATTTTTTATATGTTTATACCGAAATGCGTATAACACAGTAAAAGAAGCACAAGAATGGGGTAACAAAATATGAAGAAGTCGAGTGGGTTTTAATATTAATTGATAATTAATTAAGTCCATAAATTAATAACTTAGCAGCCATTAGATATAAATTTATAAATATAAATTAATATAAATTAAATATATCTATGAATAAAAAAACCTGAGACTGTCAAATAAGCGGATTTCGAAAAAAATAAGTATAAATAAATATAAAAAATTAAATTTATACAAAAATTATTTTAATAAAGATAAACAACAAAAAGTATAGTTATAAATGAATCAACGTAAATAAATATAATTAAATTTAGATAAAAGAATAAAAATAAACAAATACATTTACTGTAATATATAAAAATATACTAAACTTACAGTATAAATAAAATAATGAGCCTTAAATTAAATTTTACAAAAAAGAATTTTCAGAACAAAAGCATCTTTCAATAAAGTAAGAAAGAATGAAAACCAAAAAAATAAATAAACGTAGATAATGGTCAAGAAATATAATAAAGATAGATAAAATATAAATTATAATGACTGAAGATAAAAATTTAAAAAATCAAGTAGAAATTTAAACAACAAAAATAAAATAAGCAATGCAAATAGCAAAAAAAAACAAACGACAAATAAAATAAAAGAAAAAAATATAAATATAAATAAATGAAAATTCTAATGAAATAAAAGGTAATGAGAAGAAATAGAAATATTCTATATCTGAAAACGTTATAAAAATTTTAATGTTAGAGAATATAAATTAAAAATAAAAAAAAGAATAAAAAACAACAAACAAACAAACAAACTGAAAATTTTCGAATTCAACCGGCGTTTTAATTAATTCAACTTAGATAACTTAATTACATTAACTTTCTTTCTCGTCATTAAATTATTTCCCCATTTTCCATCACCGATATAAATACTGCATCGACGGCAGAAGAAAGACAGGAGAAGAGAGGAAAGACAGGAAAAGACAGAAGACAACCGTCACAAGAGGGACCAGGAGGAATTAATTAAAGCGAAAGAATCTTCGCCCCGGGACGATTCGAGACAAACAACAGCATCGCTGTTTGCAGCAGCAGCGTCAGAAGAGGAGTGTTCCAATGATGCGAACAATAAAAGAAAACTTCCGACAGAAAAGAATGTGTTCCGAGTGGGAAGTCGTATTTTAGTGTGTCGATTGTTTTATCAGAGGCGCGGAAAATGGGATCCGTGGAGCTGTAAAAATCCTTGCGGGGCGGAGAGGGGGCGAAGGGGGCGGAGAGGGCGAGGGGGCGGAGGGCGGGAGTATTATGATGTAAGAAAGAAGAAAAATGAAATGGTGCCATATAAGAGGGCTTAAGAGATGGTAAAAAATGTCCGAATATTATTTACGATCCTGTTAGGCTCGGTTTTAAGGAGAATAAAAATGTGGGACTTTTCCCTTTAATCCGCTGGGGGGCCATTGCAACGCTGTTTTATGCGCCCCCAATTCTCATCTCCGTCCGCTAATTTAGATCACAATTTGCCGTAAAACTCTCCTCCCCCTCCCCTTCACCCCATTCGGTCATATTTCAAAATGGAAAGAAAAGGGGACGACGGGAACAGGTATGGGAGGCAGTTTTCATTCTTCCACTGATGACAGCAATGATTTTCTCACTTATATTATATTAAAGATGGCGGCAATGATTGGGCTGAGGGTGGAGAGGCGATAAGGGCGGGGGGAAAGTGTTCATTTGAGTTTTGTATTTAATTGAATTATGAAGTTAATGAAAAATGTGAAAATGAGCCATAGTACACTAAAGTAAGAAAAAAACAAATAAAAATTGAGATATCTAAATAATTTAGAACTTATGATCTAATCATATAGATAATATCTATTAGATACGAGCTTTTTTCATATTTGTCAACCCCTTTAATGCCTCTTAATATTAATATTAATGATATTAATAAATAAAAAATACTATTTACAAAATTTTTTTTAATAATTAATTACAATAATTTAAAACAGAGTTATCATTATTGTTTATAATATTTTATAAATGAAATAATAACTAAAGATTTTACAACACAATTCCATAAAGACTAATTTTCTCTTTTTTTTCTTTACTTTTTCCTTTTTCCCAAAATTCAAAAATCTATAAAGTTAAACAATTAAAATTAAAACGTTCATAAATGTCAAATATTAAATAAAATTCATAATTTAAATAAAAACTAAAAAGACATAATTTATAAAATTTTACAAAAGGAAAACTTCAAATGCAAAAAAAAAATATCGGAAAATTAAAAATTAAAACACAATCGAAAAAGCGATAATAGAAAACGTAAATAAAAGAGCAGAGAATATAAAAGGGAAACCGTAATTAAAAAAAAAACGATAAAATTAATAAATTAATATTAAAAGCGATAAATATAACTATAATAAAAAAGGTTGAGTGTTATCTCTTTTGATTGTTTTTTTTTAAATCCTTTTATTGCTTTCCTTTCTCTTTCTCAATCTGTACAATCTTTAAATATATACAATATACAGTATATCTGTATTAGTGGTGTATTCAAACAAAAGCGGCAAAGACCGACGCCCATAACCACACACAACTCCATAATAAATCGATAGAGCATTCTCAGCTGGAATTTAAATTTCCTGCAATCTTCCCTCGCCCCCCTCGCCCTCCCCTACCCCTCTCACCCTCCCCTCCCTCCCCTTCACCCCTTTAACGCCAACGCCGACACCATTCAAGGACGAACGCCTGCACACCGAACGCGACTCCGAATAAATTCACCGCTAATTAAATCACGTGAGGACTTCCTCGAGAGGTGCAGCAGCCGATGGGCCCCCCGCCACACCTGAGGCCCCCCGCGCCCCCAATCTCCCCCTCGGGAACTCCCCTCTCCCCAATTGAATCGATATCTCCCGGATTATTGGTGTCAATTCGGAGGGCAATGTCGGTCAATTGTCATTGAGTGTCGGGGGGATTGGGGGCGGGAGGGGGTGCGAGGGGGCGCGGGGGGCCCAGGGGGCAGAATCTGCGATTTATTCCGTGTCTCCTTGCGGAGGCGGAAGAAAGGAAAACCGATAAGAGGTTCGTGGAGGTAGGGAAGTCAATTTTCCTTTGTAAGTGAAGTAAATAATGGCGACCGAGTTTTCCATCAAATAAGAAACACGCCATTCGGTAATAAAATAGTCCCGAAGTCCCCCACCGCCCCCAAAAACGGTTTCACCCCCTCCTATTATCATTATCAATCATTACGACGAAGTCTTTCGTATTTGGGGGGTGCGATGGAATTCAAAGGGGTGCGGACTTGTTTTCGCGATGCCACGTGTGTTCTCACGAAGAATGGAGGGAAGGGTTGCAGTTTTGGGGGTGGCTGAGGAGTTGTTTCCACCCTTTTCCCCTTCGCCGTTTTTTTATAAAATGTGTGAAAAGAGAGAATCGCTAATTTGAAAAGTCGTAAATTATGTGGGAAAATCCTCTGAGGTAATTAATATTAAATGCGACCCCCACCGGTTGGGGGTGTTTTCCCTCTCCTCCACTTGTCGACGCCTCCCGGGGGAAATCGGGAAGGAGGGAGGGGAGGCGGCGAAGGCGAAGATGGCGGCCGTGAGTCCTCGTTGAATGATTTGACCGGAAGACATCGCCAAGGCTGAACCAGTTGCACTTTCCGGCTAATTTAATTAATCCCAGGTGATGGGTGAAGAGCGTTAATGAGGCTGGCGGTAAACAACGGGGAGGGAGGGGGGGAGGAAGGGAGGGGCTGGGGGCGAGGGGGCGAAGGGGGAGGCGCAACTGAAGCAATGTGGAGGATTGGGGATAATTTAGGGAGGGCATCTGCGAGATGATTTGGGTAATGATATTCGCGTGGGTGTTCTCAAGGATCGGGGGTGGAAGAGGGAGGGGGATGAAATTTATAAAAATAGAGGGAAAGGCTAATGCGAAGCAGATGTGAAATCGGCAGATATTTGAAGATTGCATCGATTTGTGTTTCGAAAGTAGAAAAAGCTTTTAGTTTTACAGGTGTTACGCGTCTGTTTGTACGTCTGTTTGTCCGTTTGTTTGGTCGTCCCGTCTGTTGTTTGTGTGTCTTCGTGAAATTTCGACAGTAATTTTCCGTCCCTTCTGGAAATACTTTCACAGAATGCAAATAAAAGAACACAATTTCTGTATAAAAAAAATAATAAGTAGGGAATTAATTGAAAAGGAAAGAAGAAAAACAGAAAAATTTGGAAGAATAGTACAGAACAAACATGAAGACAATTAATAGAAGAATGGAAAAAGTACAAAAAAAAATCAATAAATACAGAGGAAGGAATATACGAAAGAAGATAAGAGAGGAAAAAACAAAAGACAAAAAGAACAAAACAGAATAAAAAAATAAAAAAAGGAAGACAACACAGAAGAAAAACTTAGAAAAAAAGAGAGAAAGAGTAGCAAAGAAAAAAAACAAATAACAAAAGAAAAAGGAGGAAGTGCAGTGCAAGAATAAGACAAAAAGAAAGAAGGGACAAAATAGAGAAGAAAAAAGACAAAGAAGAACAAGTAGATAAAACGGAAAAGCAGGATACAAAAGAAAAAGAAGGAAGTGCAACTCAAGAATAAGCCAAAAAGAAAGGAAATTATAGAAGAAGAAGAGAAGAAAAAAACTAAGAAAAAAAAGGCTAAAAAAAGGAGCGAAAATCATAAAAAAAAAAGAAAGTAAATAAAAGGAATCAATAGAAACTCATTCAATTCACAAACCTTTTCATTTTTTATTTACATTCTTTAAAAGTTCTCAGCGTATTTGACTTATTTTTAATTAACAATATTTTTTTATAATTTTTTCTTTTTCACAAATAAATGCTGACTTCGGAAACAAAATGGCCGTCGGAATGAGTAATTTCTTTCCACAGATTTGGCTTTTTCTTCTTTTTGTTTTTCCCAGAGCAAACACTTGACGAAGGGATGAAAGGGTATGAAAATATTTTCTCGCCAGCCAGAACTAAGATTTCAGGGGGTTGAAAGGGGCGGAAGAAGATCACAAATCGCACACTCAATTCGGAGAATAAAACTTTGGCAATCGATATTTTATTATTTATTTTCTTGTTTACCGTTGGCCTAAATAATTAATACGTTGAGGAGTGTTTGTGAAAACTTTCCTCGATTTATTAATCCGAAGGTTTTAATTTATTAATCGAAGTTATTTTTATTTATTATTCGGAAGTTTCCGCAGAGTGAATTCGCTTAAGAGATAAATTTTAAAGGAAAAACCACAGAATAACTCCATCGCTTACGGAAACGACCAAACTTTACTTTTTTACTCTATTTTACACTATTTATTACACCTGAGCTCTTATTTACTTTTTCCTATTAAATTTTTACTGTATTGACTTCGTTTTGGCTAAACAAGGAACAATAATAAATAAAGACTTAAATATTAATATATAAATTATTAAAAAAATTATATTAATAATTACATACAAAGTAATATATTTGTTTATTTATTTGGCAAATATAATATTTATATTTATTAGTTTATATAATTAGTATATATAAATTTAATAAATAAATAAAATTAAATTTTGTTAAGTTTCTCTCTAATTGTACACTATTTTATTTCGAATACAATGCTGAAAGAAATTAATAACGCAAACAACTCAATTCAGCTGAAAGATATGAAAAGTGTAATGAATCCATACAGTATGACGTACATACATAAAGTCTCTCTGTCAGTTGGGGGTCTGTCTTCGGAAGAGAAAAAGAAAAGAAAGAAAATAGTCGGGGCATTGCATTGAAAGTTGATTTTAAATTCAAATGAAGGACAGAGGAAAGTAATTAGGAAAGTAAATGGGGCAGAGTGACCTCAAAGAAAGGGAATCAAGGTCCAACCCCGAAGGAGGAATCGATTGGAGGTGTGAACTGTGCGGGAGTGTCTGGTGTGAAATGACAAGTGTGGTTGTGAGAGCAGAAGTGAGAGCATAATGGAAAGAGAAGGAAAGGAAGGAAAGAAGAAGAAAAAGAAGAAGAAGAAGAAGAACAAAAGACGATGAATAAGAAGAAAAAGGCGAAGTAAAAGAAGGAAAGAATAGATAATTTGAAAACGTCTCATTGAAGATATAAGAATAGATTGTTGAGCTCGCGGGGATTACCTTCTTTTATTATGGAGGAATAAAAAAGATGGGGAGAGGGCAAGACTTCCGACTCTTGAGCACGTTTTCATTACTTTACATTACCCTAAAACGTCAACCGTTCTCCCTCTCCGCCTTCCATTCTTTATCTACAAAACCTAAATCTACACTTTACTCTAATGCGGGGATTGAAAAACAATTCGGGGCGGTTGAGTCGCTCAGGAAAAGGAAAAATACAACGTTGGAGTGGTATAAAAGTACAAACCACAGATTAGTGCTTATTTGGGAAAGCTCGAGGGCTTCTTTTCTCTATAAAAGCCCGAAGAAAGAAGAAAAAGTAAACGAGGAAGAAGAAGAAAAATACAAGAGTAAAAGTAGAGAAGAATAAGGCGAAGAATAATAAAAGAAGAAAAAAAGAGAGAAGCAGAAGAAAAAGAAAGAGAAGGAAAAATGGAAGAAATAGAACAATAAAATAAAAGTTTATTAAAACCATAGAAAAAAGAACAGAAAAAAAGAGGGGAGTGAAAGAAATAAAAGACAAATAACAATAAAAGTAGAAAAAAAATTCAAAGGCAAAGGAAAAGGATAAAAAAGCAGCAATTAAACAAGAAAAAGATGAAAAAAAAGATAAAGAAAAAAAGAAGTAGAAGAAGAATAAAAAGAAAATGAGGTGTAAAAAGAAGAAGGAGAAAAGAAAAAATATAAGAAAAGAAGAAGAAAATAAATAAAAGAAGGAAAAAGGAGAATTATAACAAGAATAAAAGAAAATGAAGCAGAAGAAAAGAAAGTACGTCACTATTTCTTTTTTCTAAACCTCCTCCATGGCACAGACAATCTCCCTCCCCAACTCCAACCCCCAACCCCCAACCCCTTCCTGCAAATGGCTACTTCGCCCTCGGCTAAACTCCAAAGTCGGCCATTATCTAAATTCAGGCTAATCGCCTCATAAAAACGTGTCATTTCGACATCAAAATGGCGGCTGAGCCGCGTCTAAGGGCGGATGTCGTTACCCCCAACCTGAACAGGCTCACCCCTAATGCGCCCTCTACCTTTCTACCTTATTTCCTCTTCTTCCCCTATTATTTCCCCTATTCTAATCTCCCGGGAAGCGAAAACCGTTCGCTAACAGCGATGCTTATCGTCTTCTTCCCGAAAGCTGTTTACTCCACGTTGTTCCCATCGGTCGGGGTTGATTTCACCCCTCCCTCCCCTCCCTCTGGACGGCACTCTCGGAAACGAGACGAGAGCGAATTTGCGCTCCCGCCAATCCCAGCTGATTCTTCTTTCTTTATCCCGAAATCTGTCGAAAAAACATTTCTCTTTTGGTTCGGATCCAATTCCCATTCATTTGCTGAGTCCTCATTGATTGCAGCTCACGTGCGTTCACTTTCTCTATGGGCAGCGAACGGCTGCCTTATTCGAGGCGTAATTCGGCTAATTTGGGTGACGGCGTATTTCAACGGTGGCGGCCATAATGAAGAAAGCCATTATGAGGAAACGAGTGGACGGAAAGAAAAAATGGCGCTTTTGCACAGTGTCAACTGACGCTCATTAATTTCGTTTGTTTTCATCTGACATT
>JAQIBA010000083.1:82193-100809 GCA_028293925.1 Brueelia nebulosa
TACTGATATTATAGTATTTTATGTTCCTTCGCGAATTGACCGAGAGAATCCACTTTTAGCGGTTTGCACATTGAGGGGGATGAAGAGGGCGTTGGGGGATGGTGAGGCAAAGGAAAGAAAACGGGAAAGAAAAGGTTTCACAATGCAAATCCCGAAACGAAATTAATTACGAATCCGTTCGGGGGTGAATATTCGGAGCATCTGCAGAGCGGTTCGGCTGTCGTCGCCATTTTGTTTTTGTGAGAGACGACCATTAATCGCTCCGCGTTCGCATTAAAGCCTTTCTCCGTAAAAAATTAGGAATTTGGTAAATCCGATCGGGAACCGATGCCGACAGAGAAAACGAATTGCATTTCCTGTCGGGGGTTGAGGAGATTAAAATCGAATATAAAATCCGATCTCGTGGAAAAAAAGGGGGAAAAAAACAAAAGAGAATCCGAAAAAAGCCCAACAGAAAAAGAAGACTCACTCATTTAAGGGATGAGAAGATTTATGAATTTTCATAATGAATTCCGAGTAAATATTTCTGTAAAAGTCAAAATGAAAAAGAAAGAAAATAGAGTAAGAAAATGTTGGCAAGGCGGCGGGAGAAATTGGAATTTTGACTTAATTTGCATATAAATCTGATTTCGCCGGGTTTCAAAAGCCAATCTTCGTTTTGCTCTGATAACCTCCGAACCCCCGCCCTCCCCACCCCTCCCCCACCCCCAACCCTGCCCGTCAACAGTCGCCCAAATTCGGTTAAGCCTTTAAACTCAAATCAATTTACTCCCATTTGAACGATCACTACAAAAAGTCAACAAAACGTTTCCGAAAACAGAAAGTGTTCATTTGGCAGAAGAAGGACGGGACAGGACAGGACGTGTCCTGTGGGAACAGCGGAAGGAGTAAAGAAAAAGGAAAAAGGGGAGCACGTTAAACTCGCCGAGGCAGATAAGAAATATATAAAAAGTAAGCTAAAGTGAGTTATGCCCACGAGACAGCGGTCATAAAATGAGTCGATAAGGTTTTGAGAAGAACACAAAACGTCACTTAGGGTAAGAAAGACGAGGTCAGTTAAATGATAAGAGAAAAGCGAGGAAGAGGGAAAGAGGAAAAGAAAGACAAAAATGGACAATGAAAAGAGGGTTATTTAACCATTCAAAAATAAAACAACTTTCAAAATACAAATTAATATAAATTCAAAAAAAAGAATATGATACTAAAAACTTATGTATTTTTGTAGCAAAATGGCTCATAAACAATAAAGAAGCAGACGAAAAAAGATGGGAGACCAAATAAACAGAAAAATGACAATTTTGCACAATTAAATGGAGTAACATTGGGAAAGGAGGAATTCTAATCAAAGTGAAAGAGTGAAAGAGAAGAAAAGGAAAAATTTCCACGTGTGGAAAACAATAAACCGGAAGTAAATCCAAAGAGGAAAGGAAGAGAGGGAAAACGAGAAGAAACCGCGAAGAGACCGCAGCCGAAGACTGCACTCGGCATCTCAACCTATAATGGTGGATTTAGCTTCGGTTTACTCATTTCCACCCCACCCCCTGGGGTTGGAACCCTCCCGGGGACCGAAGCAGCAGTCGATGTCGTGCACAGGTCGACGCCCTCCTCCCCCCGGCTTTTCTCCCCCGATAAACGATAATCATTCAATATATTAATTAATAATTAGGGCGTAAATAACTATCGTATTCCGACATGAGCCCTTGTTATCGATTATCGGGGGTGTAAGGGGAGAGGAGCCCTCGATTGGAGGGCCGGACTTGGGGGAGGAAGGCTCGGGGGGCGCGTGAAGTGAGCGCTGGGAGCGGTGGAGGGCTCCACGTGTGGCACACGTGTCGGCCGATATCAAAGCCCTCATGAAAAATTTGGTTAATTAAAAGCAGAGCGCGTGAGTTAAAATAGAATGTGAATAATACGAGTTCTCACGTTGAGCGAACATGCTTTGAAATTTCATTTTATAGCTTATTTGCTGTTATCCCGAATGGATGCGGAAATAAACCGACGGAGGAGGAAGCGAGGTTGGAGGTTGGCAGCCCTGTCTGCTGAGCGACCCTTCACGCTCCCCAAGGCCTTCACCCACGACTTTACACAGATATACTTTCAGGTTATATATAAGTTTTGATTATTCGGTTATATGATTGCAATTTAATAATTGTGACCTTTTTTTCTATTTTTACTCTTTCCTTTTTTAGGAATATAAAAAATTAAGATCGAACAAAAAAACTCAGAAAAAAAACGAAACGTAATAAAGGACAAAAATATATTAAGACAAATAAACTCTCTCAGAGATCAGAATGACTCCTTTGGCCGTTTTAAAACAAAATAAATAATAATAAAATAAATAAATAATAAATAAAAACAGTTTTAAAATAAAACAGTTTATTTAATAAACTGTCTAATGTTTATTTTTATATTTGTTTTTAAAACTTAAATTTTAAACTTTAAATAGTTTTAATGTTTTGATATAAACTTTTAAAACTATTTTACAACTTTTTAAAAGTTTTAAAACTTAAAAAAAGTTTTAAATAAAACCGAAAATAACAAATTTTTTAGTAACAATTCATTTACAGTAATAAAAATAACAAACACCACTTAAATAAGTAATATAATGATCTCCAAATTTTCGATGTATACTATCAAATTATTTTTTTTACAGTTATAAATAATAAAATATAGTATATTTGTGATAACCACCTTCAAAGTAGCCATAACCCGCTTACACTAAACGTATAACAATACATGCACTGTGGAATTAAACACTCTATGACAGACGAAGCGTTTCCATGACAACCAGCAGACGACATGCATTGTTGCCGACTCAACTTAATCCCACGTCAGTAAACATTGTACGTATTACATTATTTCGTTTCTACTATTTTTATGTATATTAATTAATATATATTTATTTATTATTATAAATAGTTAATTATTTATTATGCTTTCGTAAATTGTCAGCAATAATTATCTCCAAATATTATCAAAATATTTTAATAGTTTTTAAACAAAAATAAAAATTCATTAAAATAATAAGTAGGGAAAATAAAAAAGGAAAATATAATATTAATGGGCTCCAAGTGTTTCGTACGCACTGTCAAATTATTTTAACAAGTAGAAGAAACCCTAATGGCGGTGAATGAATAAAAAATAATAATTCTGACTCTGAGGGGAGTTCGCAACCCTTAAGAGCTCAGCAGACATTCCCTTTATTTGAACGAATCCTTTCTTCTATACTCCTCTTCAGCTCTGAATCTTTTTTCTGGAGCAGAGCTCCTCTCCATCACAATTATTCCCGATTTTTTTCAGCAACTTTTTCCCCGATCTTTCACCCATAAATTATCTGGCATTCTCCTCTCTGGCGAAAGAGCACAAACAAATGACAGCGTAGCGTAGTATAATTGAGGCGATCCAAACAAGCGTATAATGCGGACGTGCAGCGGGGCTTTGGTGCGTAAAAAGCTTTGGATTGATCGTCGATAAGTGCGATGATAAGGATGATGATCGACTGATAAGCGGCATTAATCAACCCTTCGTTATGTCCTCAACTTCGTTTCTTTCGGGAATTCGACATCCATTTAAACTATCTTTAACTTTGTTTAGTATTTATATTATTTATAGTTTGTGTAATAAACTACTGTCAAAACCATAAAAATTGATAAGTGAAAACCTTAATACATTTATCTACAATTTAGTTATTTTTAGAGTAAAAAAAAAACAAAATGTTTGGTTATTAAGACATTATATTGAGACATAAATTAATGTCATGTATACATAAAACCCATGAGTATTTAAATATACGAATAACAAATGAATTAAATCAATGAAAAAACATAATTACGTATAGATATGAATAAACGGATAATTAAATTAACACGATACATA
Organism: Brueelia nebulosa; assembly: GCA_028293925.1. Taxonomy (NCBI): domain Eukaryota; kingdom Metazoa; phylum Arthropoda; class Insecta; order Psocodea; family Philopteridae; genus Brueelia; species Brueelia nebulosa. The sequence continues at coordinate 86,070 of JAQIBA010000083.1, forward strand.
AAAGTCAACTAAATTAACATGTGAACAAGAAAAAAATTAAAAAAAAATAAATTAACGCGTTCACGAAAATGAATAATTACACCGATCGACCGAAATTTTCTTTCCTAAATCCCTGAAAATGATTTTTCCTCGCCTCTTTCTCCCTTTTCCCAACTAAAAATCTTAATTTATGAATTTTTATTATTTTTTTTTATTGATTCGCTCCGAGCAAGAATACAATAAGCTGAAAAGGGAACCCATCCGCAGGCGCACCGCTTCTTTTGCCTCTACCGGACAAAATTCTTACATAAAATATTCATGTATTCAATTCTCGTGCCTCGAGTTTAAATCAGTTAAACCTCCTCGTAAAATATTAACGCGGGGGCGAGGGGGAGTAAGGGTAGTTTTTCGAGATACTGGAGGGGGAGGCCTTTCCTCGCCGGTTGCGATAAGGGAAAATGAAGAGATTGACTGATGGATGCATAGTGTGTGCGATGCTGAGTTGAATATGTACAGATTCCGCACATATTATGTATAATTTAATTTGAAATCCTTTCAAACAGTATCAAACTTTCCCTTTCCCGTTTAATGCAGAACTCGAAGAAGCGCAAACAAATTTATCAGCCCGGATTATTTTTCTTTCTTTTTCATTTTCAAAATGGCCGAACTCATCGGTTAACCAATTAGTTATTTTATGTAAATAAATAACTCCGTTTTCACTTCGTCTGAAAAAGAAAATAAGAAAACAAGAAAACTTGATTTTTCTCTGGAGGGAGACAACCCCCAAAAGTTTAAGGGAGACATTTTTGGTGAAATTATAAGAAAAAAACTGTGGTCACGTGATCAACGATCAAAACCATATAAAATATATGGAATTAAAGTATATTAGATTTGGCCAAAGACAGACGAACGAAAATCCCAAGCCAAATAAAACCTTGAAAAATCAGATTCATTTTCAGCAAAATCAAATAAATAAGCTATAAATATTTTACTTTTAATTTGCTTAAAAATAGAAACTGAAACGCATCTCATAAAAGCAAATTTTATGACTTCACTTCCTTTCCCCCACGTTTTCTGGTCATCCGTCAGAAATATGATTTTTCCTTTTTTTTTATATTTTTTATTTTACTTAGGATTCCCGTGTTTGAGTCCGCTTACACAAGCGGAGTCTCCTCCTAAAATATTTTTGAAAGCCGGTCTTTCCAAATACGATATTTAATGCGGCCATGTTTAAAAGCGCGGAATCGACTGAAACGACCATAGAGCGAAATCAAAGTGGAGTCACTTTGCGGTGAATTTTGCTACGAATAAAAACGTCTTCCAATTAGTACAGTGAAAAGCTTTTAGAGACTGGCGTAGTAAACCAAAATCGATAACCGTAACAAATAAGAGAATCGTAATGGGAATGAAATGACTCCAGGCTGGAACGACAGGATAAGGTATGTCATTCGGCGCGGAGATAAATTTCTCCACAAAATGATTCGTTAATGCTCGTTAACGCTCTCAAGGTCGATCGAAGTGCGAAAGTCAATTGAGAGTCTTTTTCCGGATGCGAAAAAGTGAAATTCCTTTCGGGCGTTCCGACACAATGGGGAACCCTTTAATTGGTCAGAATGAGGACGAATCCGGAATGGAGGAAGTCTTTTGGCGAAATGGATTCCTTTGTAGCGAAGGAGAGACGACAAAGGCCTTCTGACGATGAGGACTGCCGCAATTCCCGTTGTCCGCCATGTTTATTGACATCGGTTGGGAAGGCAAAGCGGAATTTTCCGAGAAAGAAAAACCAAAGGCAGGTTCATTTCCGGGAAGGGGAACAAATTTAATGTCGACGATCCGATTACATTATTATTTTAACCCATTGTATAACTTTGTAAAATTTCACCGAGATTTGAATTTAAAATAGAACTTTGACAATTTCGCAAAACAATTCCGAGTTTAAATATAATTTCTAAATTTAAGAGTTTCAATAATGGCGATTTAAAAGAACTTAACCAATCGATAGCAAACTAAAAGGCAAATAAATAATTAAATAACTGAAACTAAAAAAAAAACAAATAAAACATTTAAGTAAATAACAAATTTTACGTGTAACTGATAAATAAACAAGAGTGAAAACTAAAAATATAAGCATGAAGAGGTGAATAAAAACATAAAATAACATGGGCACATGAAAAAAGAAAACAGATTCGAGTTTGGAGTGGAAAAAGAGAAGTTTCCAACAAGTGGGATGCTAATGGCGAACGACGAAGGAACGAATAATCCAAAGCCGGTAATTAAATACTCGATCCGGTTCCGAGTGGATATTAGGACATGGAACGCACCTGTGATCGCGGATATAGACGTGTGTGAAGCAGAAGATAAGGGCGGTAATGGAGGGAGATTAGGGGCGGGGGGTGCGGCCGGGAGCATATTTTGTGGGGAGCGCACCGCAAAATGGATTGTATGTTCGGGTGTTATTATGGAGGGACATGAATAAAAGAGACGATTTGTTGTGAGGGGGTTTATACGCGAACATGGGAATGCATTAGCGATAAATTCTTTGATGAGGAGGAAAGAGATCTTAAAAGCATTTATGACTCCCCGAAAGGGTGTTAATAATAACGGAGATATTAATTTTTCAGATGGGAGAAGAGAAACGCGCGCAAAAACGAGTTTCATCAACATCTCAAGGTTTTTTGCTTAGAATAAAATACTCAACACTTTAAATCTCGAAAAAGTAGAGAAGTATAGAAGGAGATGAAGAAGAAAAAGAAGAAAAAGGAGAAAGAGAAAATAAAGAAATAAGTGAAGAAAAGATAAGTTTTTATTTTCTTCATTTATAATATTTTACTTATTATATTTATTTTTTATTAACTATATTTTATTTAATTATTTGAACAGCCCATTCTCTCCAAACCAACTCAGTAGGAGAGCCTGTGTGCTCTTTGTGTGTTTTTTGTTTTCTTTTGTTTTATTTTTATATGTACATGCAAAATCGAAGGGTTAAATCGAGAGAATAAATAAATAAAAGAAGATTAACAAGAAAAAATATGGATGTTTACTGTGTATATGTATTATTGTTTGTATAAATGTATACATGTAATATATATATTTTGTTAACGCAGGGGAATGAGCAATCACTTTCAGCAACAGGGTTGTCCAAATTTAAAAATTTTTTTCAAAAAATAAATCTAAAAACGGAAGTCCCGAAGGACAGAAAGAAAAACAGAAAATGGATGACAGAAAGGAAACAATAATGAAAAAGTACTGAGAAGGAAAGAAGAAAAAAAAACGGCTGTTGCAGATAGACCGAAAAGATAAAAAAATATACAATAAAGAATAAATAAAGCTGAAAATAACCGGAAAACATCCCATAAAAAGCGGAAGTTGCTTACGACTCGACCTAATAGTTTTAACAGAAGCAAAATGAGGGAGTTAAAAATGTAATCCCATTTAGTTGGCATGCAAACTGCATTGTATGTAACGAAACGACCGATACAGACGCAATCGATGGCCACTTCGGCCCCCGAAAGAGCAGACGAAACGTGATTAATGCGGAAGGTATTATGTCGCCTTGGAAAGCTCATGCGGGGAAACGTGTGGGAAAAGCGTTCGAAAAGACGGGAAAAGCGATCAAAGGAAAGAGGGGCGAAACCCCCATTAAAACGTTGGAACTCGTCCGCGACGACGTAATTCGAGAGTGGCAAACCGCTTTCTCAAAATTTTCTTAAGGCGATTTATTTTTATATTAAAAATTTTTAAAATTATTGAGCTTCTCAAAACAGCCCCCGGCCTTAATCTTTCTTCCCTTGGATAATATATTTGCCGAGAATTCACCCCCCCACACCCCCGTTTTCATCTCCTCCCGGATTCTTCACAACAGTTTACATCTTTTTAATTAAATTTATGACTTTTGAGAAGTGGAAATTCACCCCCAACCCCTTAAACAAATCTGTCATTTCATCACCAAAAGACGTTTTCATCCCCCATCGCCGCCCACTCCCCACACAAAAAAACTCCCCGCAAAAACTCGCCCCCGATCCCCCACCGACACAGTGTAAGACTCTTCCTCGAATTTCCCTATTCATCCATTGTTTTTTTCCTTTTTCTTTTCCTTTGACGGAGAGAAGAAAAGGGAAACTTTCATTCCGAGCGTATTAATTTCAAAGGGGGCGAGGGGGGGCGGGGTACAGAGAAAAAACCGGCAGTAAATATTTTGATAAATGACTTAAGTTTCGGGGCTACGATTCGAAAACCATGTCGAGTCATCCCCCGGTCGTCCACCCCCGTCCCCCTCCGTTCACCCTCTCAAAGGAAAGTAAGCACTTTTTAAAAGAAAACTCATCAATTACTTAATTCGGGTAACTTTTCTGACCCACTTCGATGACATTGAAAGTTTAAAAAAGGGGGGGATGAAGGAGGGGATGAAAGGGGTGGGGAGGGGTTCGATTTTTCGGCTTCCCTGTTCTCCAATCTGAGGATGCGTGGAGGTTTAATGGTTCCCGTGAGACCCGAAATCCTTTTCGCAAACTGTCTGAAAAAGTTGACAAAAAGCGGGGGGGGTGCGAGGGGGTGCGAGGGGGAGGGATTTCAAAAGGGCCGGCAGTTTTGAAATTCTCATTCCATCATCCCTTTCCCTTTTTTTTCATTTAATAAATTTATACCAGCGCGCGTAAATTATACAAAACTCAATTTTGAATTGAGGCCCCGGAAAAAGTTATGGAAAAATAAAATTTAAGTGGAGGATTGCGCCGGACCCGGAAGGGTGAGCAACCCCCGCCCCCCTTCAACCCCTCGGATGAATGTGTCCGCAATTTAGTGTCTTATTGAGTGAGGTCTCGAGAGGGAGGTTTTCGTGTCCGGAATGTCTATTTGCTCTGAGTTGGGAGGAGGTTTAAGTAAAAGTAAAACACGGTTTTCCTGCTCCTTAGCACTGTCCAACTGTATTTATTTATATTAATATAAATAATGTATTTATACAGTATTACCCTTTCTGGAATTTACAATTATACAAATAAAAAGTATAACAATATTATGAATAAACTACACATAAATTTGTAAATATTAATATTTTAAAATCATTATTTTATATAAATATTATATTTATATGATGATTTCGTTTACTTATATTTAAATTATTATTTATTACATTTAAAATGCTTTTACCGTAAATTTTATTTATCACATTTTTTACAGTAATTTACAATTTTATATTTTGATTGTTTTCGTTTAACGGTATATTTTTCGCAGCACAAATTTATCACAAATTTATAAATTCTTATGTTTCAACATTTCACTGTATAAATCACTACAAATAATACATACAAATCACTGCAATAACAATTACATCTTATTTTATAAATGCATTAATGCTAAGTATAAAAGAACAATGATTGTAATTATAAATTTTTAACGAATTAAATCGTTTTTAATTTACTTACCCCATAATTTATTTATTTATGTTTATATATTTATTGTTTACACTTTATTTATTTATTCATTATAACTATTACTCATACTAAACGTTGACATCACAATTTAGTTAATTTTTATTTAATGTTGAAAGTTTGAATTGTAATTTAATGAGTTGAGTAATTTTGTTGAGTTTGATTGTTATTATAATCCGTTACTACTCGCGCCTTTTGCAGATGTAAAGACATAATATAATATATTTTATATTAATTTATATACTGCATTTTATACCATAAAAAATGAGAGTAGAATAGTGTCCTCTTTGAAAGGTCAAAAGAAGACGAGATTTACATTTAGGCAAAACCCTGAGTGAAGGTGCACGTGTAAGGCTGATGGGGGGGGCGAAAGGGGGCAGAATGGGGTGAAAGGGGGTGAAAGGGAGCTTTCGCTGCCCTCCCTCGGCAGGAAATCTGAAAACCGCTCAACGAAAGTAGCTGTTCTCGAGAAGAAAAGAAAATTCGAGAAAGAAGTCACATTTAAGAGGTGGAGAAAAGGGAGAAAAGGGAGGAAGTCGATGCGGGGCGGGAGGGGATGGAGGGCGGGGGTTGAATTTATCGACGAATTCTGGCATTAAATGAGGAAGAAAAATTGGGAGCGTGCCACGTGATATTTTCTCTTGCGCTGGAGAGCTTACCTTCATGTTTTTAAATGTCAGACCGAGAAAAAGACGATGAAAATGTTAAATCGGTCGGCGGTGGAGCCGGCGAGGGTTCCTCGGGGGTTGTCTGGGGGATGGAAGGGGGATGGAAGGGGGTGACTTTGGGGAGCATCGGAAATAATTGGGGGCGCTGCTCTTGCGCCGTCTTCCACCTGAATTAAATCATCCCTCCGCTAACACTTAAGCAGAAAAAGATTTCTCGAGTCTCTCCCGAACTTTTTTGACTTTATTCCAAGTGGAGCACAAAGAGAGAGAGATTTTGGGGGGAGGGGACATCCTGGAATTCATATTTCAGTAGAAAAACTTTCGCCGACTTTCAGCTCCTATAATAAAAGCTCTAAATCTCTCCGGATTAAAATTCAGGATCCTATAAATAACCCCGAGAGTAACAAAACGTCACGAAATCGCATTTCCCATAACAAAGTTTAAATTTGCTAATAAAATTTCCTTTTTTGCTTCCTTTTCCCACCCCCTCCCCCTCTACCCCTCCCCAATATAGAAAAAAATTAAGCACAATCAAACCTTTTATAAGGCGGAAAGGTGCGATGCTGAATGAGCGCCGCTGCTGACTCGAATGGCAACGTCGGATAATTATCGCGGCCGAAGGAGAGATATAAAGGGGGACGGGGGTTGTGGGGGGAAGAAATGGGCGTGATTATTTTAGAGGGGTGGCGAAAGATAATGGAGGAAGGGCTATGGGAAATGTTTTAATAGTGAGAGCGCCCGTGAGGAGTCAAAATGACCGTACATCGTATTTTGCTTTTCCTCTTTGAACTCAGATTTATTTTCAGATTAGAAATTAATCACTTCATTCATTCGGATATACACTTTTTAATGCAATTATGATTTTTCTCTGCTTTTCACTTTTCTCTTTGCTTTTACCAATTTTTTTCCTTTGCTTGTTCCTTTTTCCCTGCTTCTCTCTTTCCTCCCCTTTTTAAGGAAGGGTTATGAATACCTTAGAAAAAATCTCATGCAGTTTCTACTGATTTAATAAAAGCAGAAGGTTTGATGAGCCGTGAACAAAAATAACGCTGCATTATTTAAAAAAGAAAGCAAAAAATAGAAAAAGTCACAAAATATGACAAAAAAAACCATTTCATTAATTCGCCCCGCGGTCAAATGACAGTAAATGTCACCTCGGAAGGTGAGGAAGGGAGGGATGGAAGAGGGATGGAAGGGGGGTGGAGGAGGGGTGGAAACCAACAACCATTGCACCGGGGGGCCAAAGGTCGTTCTGCCGCTCTCTCGACCATATCAAAGGCATTTAGCCATGCATTAACTCACGCCCATCCCCTCGCAGGAAATCCATTCTCTTCTCCCACACACAGCATTCACACCCCCGGGGGAGGGCGCGGCGGATGCCGTGCCTTCGGACATACCTTCGGAGGTCGAGCTCTTCTGTCTGACCGGAAGCGATCCATTATGCTGTCTCCCGCGGATGTGAAGCCGAGCAGAGAATTCGATGGCGGCGGAATGAAAAGAGCGCTCAACCTTAAACGGGGAGCCTCGAGTGGTTGCCAGTGTTGACTTTTGGAGGACACTTGTAGGGGATGAAGGGGAAGGGGGTGGCGCTGTATTGATTTGAATGCGGTTAAGCTGCGAGGGAAAAGAATTGGATGTGGGGCGGTGGTGGGGATGTGGGGGGGGGGACGTGGGGGGGGACGTGGAAATGAAAAGGTTGATGAGGAGGCGATTGGGGTTCGGGGAATTGGGATAATCCCAAAAGAGATATCATCCATATGCCATGCGTAACGGAATTTGGCAAATACTGCCCGGGGAAAAAATACTCGCCATCTGTTTCTATGTGTCATTTGTTTATTTTTAATACAAAAAATTATCACCTGAAGAAGTCCGTTCATCGTCTCCCCCCTTTAACCCTTTAAACCAACGATAAGAATAATTCGGGGGAACGTTTCGCTCCTTCGTTGTATCTCTGATTCATATCAATGAGGTGCATCGAACTGAGTCCACTTTAACATTTTGTATATGCGGTCGGCTTTTCCCTATTTGGACGATGATAGAAAATTATGCACAGCTCACAATACAATATTTTAATAAGTACTGTGAAATTGTGATCGAAAAAATTACCTAATTATAATAAAATTATAAAGAAATGGAAATTCTTATTAAACTCTTGTCTCTAGAGAATACAAACTAAAAAATAAATACAAATAAAATGACAAAAAATAAATAATAAAAGAAAAACGGAAAAAAAACCGGAAAACAAAGTAGAAGTCAAAGAAAAGAGATAAAAAAATAAACAAAAGGAAAATTTGTAATTTTCTTCGCATTATTTCCAATTCACAAACACTGAGTTAAAAGAAAAGAGTTAAGATATGAGCCAGAGGTCATTTGGACCCCTCCCAGTTCTTGTCTTGAACCTCTTTAACTTCCAATAAAATTGAAATCCCTCCCTCCCTTTCCATTCCCCATTCGGGAAACGAGTGCGCACTCCATTCGTATAATATTAATATATTATAATAATATCTTGGAATTGGATTCGTGCACTTTTCAACAATAAAAGATTTAAATTCATTCGCGGAATTCGGCTTTAACGGCGGTTGGCGAATAGAGTGGAAAACTGAAATCTTATTACAGTAATCAAGTGAACAAAAGATTTCTCTTGGAGGATTTCTCTTTGGCGAAATCGCTGACATGGAAACGAAGCCTTTACTCTTCGCCCCCCGACTCCCTCCCCCGAATCCTCTTCCCGGAGCGAAACCCTTCAGGAAAAAGGAAAAACATTAGCGTTCCCAACGAAATGAATATTTATACGAGTCGAAAAGCATTAAGAAATGAAAAAATATCCCCAAATTGGAAAACTCAATATGGCCGACGCCGGAGCCCACTGGTTTTTATACACATTAACAGTCAAAATCTGAATATAAAATGCATCTTATTTATAGTGCAATATTAAGAAGAAAAGGCAAAGCTCTGGTGAAATATTAAAGGGGATTAGGAGCTCCCAAAGATATTTGTCGCGAACTTTAATCCAACGTCAAACCTATCAAGTGAAAATTGCAAAGTGACTTTCAAAAATAAACATTAAATTTAAAAACTCAAAGGATAAATTAAGGGGGTGGGGGAGCCAACGGGGGAGAGCGAAGACTGGGGAAGAAGCAAAACAAAGTTGGAGATAAACAGTGAGCTCATCCCAGTGGTCCCCCGCGGCCCCCCGCGCCTCCCCGCGCCTCCCCCCGCCGCCCCCGCCCTCCAACTTGAGTTTCACTGGAAATGAAACTTCGTTGGCCGACCGCAATAAACATTGACATTTAATTTTTTTAATTTTCGGGGCGAATTAATGAAAAGCCCTGATGGGGATTCAAAGTTGCGCTTTGAAAGGAACCTCAAAAGCCCGCATTAACTAACGAGTCTTGCGCTCGTTCAAGGTTTCCGCTCCTTCTTTTTCTTTCATTGGCTGTAGGTTCTCAAAGCTCCTCTTCTCCTTCTCCTCCACCGCCCCCGCCGCCCCCACCGCCTTTCCTTCTTCTGAGAAACTCGGCTTTTCAAAGGAAATGCAAGCTGACTGTTTTGATGCCGCTGTCGTGGGGAAGTTTCTGTCGGAATGAGTTGGCGAAAGGGGTGGAGTTGAGGGAAGATATGTCTCCCCCAGGGGGGCAAAACAATAAATTTTACGAAGTGGTGTTATTGATGAAAGCTTAAAAAAATCAAATTCGTTACAGAACTTAACTTTTGAGCCATAAGTTACGGATTCATAATATAAATAAGAATAACTGCCACTATTAATTTGATGGATAAATATATTATTAGAATTATTTTATCGAAAAACAAATTAAGGTGATCATAAACCATCTTTCATTTTTATATAATATTATAAAAATATATACGTTAGGGTGTCCCTTATTTTTCGAAGTTTTTATTTTACAACGCACACCCCCTAATTTTGTTCATTTGTTTGTAAAACACTAAAAGAAATTTTTTTACGTCATTTGGAGGACTGGAACCCGTGCCTGTAGGAACCTGTAGGAACACCCCTTATGCGCGGTGAACGCCCACTGTTATTCTCATGCAGTTTCGTTTTGTCCTTTAATTAATGCGAATTCTTTCTTTATTCTAAAATGTCAGGAGAGCTAAGAAGTGAAAAAAAATATATTTTCTTGGTTGGTGGGGTAAATCATCAAATATAGGGTATTATAAATCAATAATAGGGTGCGAAATTACCCTTCGATCGCCAACTTCTCGCAGTTTTATTTTTTAACATTCGCAAAGATAAATAAGCGCGAATATTGTCATTCGGAAGTGCCTTTTATTCTGGGAAAAGGCCAGAATACCAACTAGAGCTGCTCTGTGCTGCTCTGTGTAAGAAAGCTTGTGGATTTACATAAGGTCTGGCGAGGCCTCCAAGAAGACCCCGGAATGCTCTTTAATAAGCGCCAAGTGAATGAGTTTAAGAAAAATTTAGATAATATATTTGATATTTTAGAAAAAACCTTAAAAAAGAAAACTTTGGTGATTCCGGAAAGAGATACAGTATGTCCCATCGAAAGAAGAGATGTCTGACACTCTCTATCCTAGGTGGTACTTCATCCCTTATATTATTTTATGCTTACTATAATTATATTTTTCTTGCTTTAGGAAAATATTTGAGCAATTTTGTATCCCAAAAGAGCAATGAGTAATTTTGTCGTTTAGAAATTGACACCAGTTTTCTTGAAGGAGACCTATCTTTATGGGATGGGAATGCAGCACTCTGCATACTGTATGTGGAGGCCAAAAAAAAAGTTTATTGTTTAAAAGCAACGAATGACATAGCTGAAAGAGCCGTTAAACTGTTTCAGGATTTCCATGACCTAAAAACGGCAGATGAGGAACAAAAAGAGTTCCCATTAGGATGCATAAGGGAACACAGAAAAATTTAGGCAGAGTGTAAAAAAGGAGACTTTAAAAAGAAAATATTCTAAGTAATGATATACCAATTTTTGATACTAATAAAGTAAATTTTCATTGGAACTAATATTTTCAGCAACATTTACCCGTTTTATCAATACTGAAATGATTTTCTTAGAAATTAAGAAGTGGTCGAAAAGCATATGTTTTGTAAAACTTTGAGGCTCTACAGGCACGGGTTAAACTAAACGTATCAAGTTAAAATTTTATATTTGAGTAAAGACTAGTAAACAGCACAAAATTAGGGGGTGTGCGTTTTGATAATCCTAAAAAAATTTTTTTCGCCAATATAAGGGACACCCTAATATACGTATACTAAGAAACTACCGTCTGCTACCGCTGTTTAATATATAATTATATAATAAAATATCTCTCAGATAAATTGGTGAATATTATTATTATAAATATTATATAAAATTATGAAGTAAATAACATTTTTTAAAATAAAAAAGCGGCCTTTAATTCCGAAAGACAATATAAAGGCAAATATAATTTTAAAATTTATACAAAATAATAAATATAATTAAAAAAAAATAAAAAATATAATGTTAATAACACATAGTAACTTTAAAATTAAATATATATTTAATAATTACAGTGTAAATATATTTTATAATCTTCAATTTTTTACCGAAAAGTCACCACTTCGTCCGCCTCTTGAACAACCCTTACCTGAAACAAAAAGCTCAATTAAAATTATATCGCAAGGGAAGGGGGTTGTTTCGGTCTTAATCTTATTAAAAAATGGAATTTAAATTAAACCACGCGAATCGCCATTTTTAAAAGTGATTTTTGGGAGAATAATTTGAAAATTTTAGATTGTGACAATTTGATGAAAAGGTATTTCCACTTTGATGAGCTCTCCTTATCTCCCACTTAACTATCAGATAATGGCACGTGTGAATGCACATTACTCAATGCGGTGCGTGCAAATCTCAGGTGATGTTTTATCTCCTCGCGTGCAGCCCCAAATGGCGGGACTAAAAGCACCCCTTTCTGGGGGTGAGTCCGAGGACAGGAAGTGCGCCCCGGAGCCGATCTGTCAATGGGTCGAAGGCACGTGCACTCCCTTTCCCGTTCCGCGGGGGTGAAGAGGAAAGGAAGAAGGAAAGCAGAGGGGTGTCAACACGCTCCAACCCCATAAACCCCGAGGCGAATTCCGACGTTCAAACACTCCGACATTAACCTTTTAATGGCGACGATAAAAATGAACTTATTAATCTGCTTTAGAGCTGTTTAATTTGGATGAATTATAATTGAGGTGCGACATTGTTGCGGGCATTGACGACTGCAAGGGAGGCTTCTTCCAGGCAATCTTCGCCCCTCATTAACCCCATCGCATGCTGCCACTGATTCCCGACTCAGCACTTAATTATTTCCACTGTGAGAACTTTCAAATGCCAGAAACAAAAAAGAAACAGAACAGGTTTTTGAAGGAAAAAAGGAAACGGAAGTACAAAAAAGGGCACTCCAACCAAAGCCACACCAATTAGCATCGTGGCCCTAAGGGCCCAAACAAAACCAGGGTGAAGTGATTTCTGTCTTCGGACGGGAGGGGAAGTGAAACCATTGCTGCGGGCGACAGCGTCTCCTTCCGACTCGTTAACTTGTGCTGTTGCCAGGGAGGGATGCGCTGAGCAGCCGAAAGCGACAGCGACATAGGGCTTTCTTGCAGGCGTCCACGTTGGAGGGCACGTGTGAAGCCCGGGTGCACCGGAAGGAGTTCGCCCGTGGAGGGCGCCGCCCTCCCGCCCCCGGAAACTGCCTGGGTTTCATTCATTGTTGGAAATTCCTCGTGGAAAGATAAACGAGTTAGGAAAGATAACTGAACTCGGTTGATCTTATGTAAATAAGATTTGCGCGATTTAGTTTCCTGCTCATCTTCGCTGTTGGTTGGAGGCGTTCGGGAGAATCTGCTTCGTGTAATCGATGTAATCGAGAACCTAATCCGGCAAACAAGAGAAAGAGCGACAGATACTGTAAGAGAGGGGATTTATCTCAACAAAATTTATTATACCGTATTATTATCAAAATAATATAATAAATTTGTTAAAGGGCCTGTGGCCGACTTAGATATGGTACCGTTCTTACGCATGTGATATATTAACAATATTTATAACAGATATATAAAATAGATTTCCAAAAATAAATTTCCATAATTCCATCACCCAATATTTCGGACAACCTAAAGTTTTGCTATCAAAAATAATAAAAAAAATTACAGAAAATGCAAAAATAATACAGAAATTATTAAAGAAGATGAAAGTATAATCAATAATTATACAGCAAAAACAAGAAAATATCTAATTCCAAAACATCTAAACGAGATGAAACTCAAATCTAAACCAATAACAAAAATAGAAAAAAGAAATATACAAAAGCCCTAAAAAAATGATAATATATTGTTCAAATTTATACATTCACCGTTCTGTATTATATATTTATTATTCTAGAGGCTGTAAGTCTATACACTGATTAAATATTATACATATAAATAAATATATACCGTTCCCATTGGGTTAAATGGGGGAGGAAAAACAAAGTATAATATAACACTAACAAAAAAATAATACCAAATAATTAATAAAAAATCCAAAAGTAAAGTCAGCAAAAATAATACTATAAAAATAAAATAAAATAACAGGACAGAATCAACCAAAACACGTGGTTTTGCTTCCACCCTTCCTATCCAATTCAAGCCTGTTTTTACAATCCCTTCTCGGGTTCTCGCCCATGCTCTTCCCCACCATCCATCCTTTCTTCATCCTGGATTCGGTCCTGGATTGACCCCGTGACCCTTCGCGTAGTCGGGAGTTTCTCATCGCAAGCGAAAACACCGTCTTTGCACAACAACAAAAGGGGAAAATTAGAAATCTATCTAGGGAATGAAAAATAAAGAGAAAGTCGTCTCTGTAATCAGGGGTGGAAACTTCCCCTAAGGCCGCGATTCTCACTATTTCACTATAATTCATTACATCAATATCCTTCACCGGCAGATCCCCATCGCTCCGGGGGCGGTTTCTCCTTCGCCGCTTTTTCCATCCTTTTTCTGCTGTGTTGACCGGGAACTCATTATTTTCACAAATATGTCTTTCGCAGCTCCCTCCCCCTCCCGCCCCGCAAAGGTAAAAGGGGCGGCCGAGAGGGTTGCTCTTTCGTTATATCGGGAAACTCAGCCAATCGAACAGGTTTGACTTCAACATGGAGCAGAGTTCTGAAAAGTTTCCTTGTAAATTTCTCTTTGAGCACATGTTCGTATCCCCTTCCTCGTTTCCTATCTGCAACAAGGGTGAAATTGAAGAAACAGAAGGTGCCACACATATTCTGGGCATTGAATTTTAGAAAAATGGCGGCTTTGAGAAACACTAGAAGATTTACTCAGATGAAAGATTGGACAGAGACAGATTCACTTTCAGGGGCTGATGGAGTGCAGAAAAATAACAGAAGGAGGAACAGAAGACAGAAAAGGAGAACATGATGAGAAGTAGAATGAAGAAGATCCAAAAAAGAAAAGAAGTAGAAAACAAAAAGAATAAGAGAAGAGCAAGAGAAGAAAAGAAAAAGAAGATGTAAAATAGATGAACAGAAAAAGAGGAGAAGATGAAGAAGTATAGAAGGAGAAAAAGCAGAGAAGAGGAAAAAGGAGAGAAGAAGAAAATTAAGAAAGTCAGAAGGTCCGCAAAACATTATAACTGTCACAAATTCTTTTATAATTATAATATTATTATTTTGAGAAATTTA
>JAQIBA010000083.1:100909-271930 GCA_028293925.1 Brueelia nebulosa
GGATGTATAATTATAACACAACTGTACCACTTTGAGAGCATCATTTCGGAGGAGGCGGAAGGAATGCGAACAGTGTACGAAGATGCAAAGCGCCATTGTGCACTCTGACAATTGCCAACAGAAGTAATATGGCGGAAAACTTCACAGCGGTACTATTATTACTTATATTCTGATGGGAGAAAGAAAGCTTTTTTTTATATATTTTGTATATCTTTGTCACGAATGTATGGTATCAAACCAAAGTGTTGTATTTTTTTTAATAATTTTGTATTGTCCTGAAGAACAAATTGTTGGAACAAGGCCCCTAGTGTCCCAAACAAGGCCTCTGTGCAGGGGGTGTTCCCTGCTCACGCCCGCCGAGACAGTCCAAATGGAACGGAGAGAAGTGCGCCATTGCACTTCAGTTGCCCGTTCAGCCTCAGTGGTTATGCTCTTCTATCTCTTAATGGTGTGCGACTCATCGCTTTTCTCATCTCCTGCACCGCCACTCTTTCTTCATTTATTTAAGTTTCGGCCGGTGGGAGACATTAATGAAACGTTTCGCTTTATTTAAGAATTGTTTTTCGTCTTTTGTGTTATTTTTTTTCTTTAATATCTTTATGTAGTTTAAAACGCTGATTGTCAGACGCAATTTCTCTCATTTGTTTTAATTAAAGAAAACATAAAGAAAAGAAAAGAAAATAAAATGAAGGAAAGAAGAAAAAAAAGAGAAAAAGAATCATTCAACAATGAAATGCTTCTAAAATGATTGTATTTCTCCAATTAAATGCACGAAATGTAAAGTTTGCTGCAGAAAAAATTCAGGAAGGCTAAAGAAGAACTGGAGCAAAAAAGTGGTGACGTGTTGTCCCTCCTTTTCCTCGAATGTTTCACTCTGATGCAGTAATAAAATAATTTTTGAATGCTTTATACTGCATTAATTTTCCCAAACAATGGTAATATTGAAAAATTTATCACCATAATTATGTAGTTTTATTATGTGCTGCGTCGCCGGTCACCGGCCGAAGTGTTAAGTTTCCTTTTCTATCGTAGATAATGCACTATTGTTTTTTTTTTAACTCAAACTGAAAAAGGAAAAAGCAGAGAAAAGGGAGGAAAGGGAGGAAAGGGAAAAAGCAGGGAAACTGGGGTAAACTTCACGTGGCTCATTTTGTTGTTTTCCAAGTGGCGATTTCTTCCTGTGGTGAGTCCGGAAAGCTTATTTTGTGCTTTCTCCAGAAAAGAAGCGAAGTTGAGGCGATTCCCATCGTTGGCTTCGTCGCTTTTGGCGCATCAAAGCGCATTATGTGTTACGGCATAATTAATAAAAAGACTCATTTCGGGATCAAAGGCCTCGACTGAAAGGGTTGTGCTCCGTTCAAAAGCGAAGAGATTTCCATTGCAGATCCCGATGTGGAAAAGCTGTGGCTTCACACTCTGAAAACCCTGCTGGGAAAAATAAATAAAATCCGCATCGGAGGTCATTGCCGGGGGAAATTAATTCGGTCGTAAAAAGTTTTAATTGTGCTTAATCCATCCAAAACACACTTTTATCTCCCGACCAAAACCGCCTCTCAATTTCAATCGAACGTAATCATTTATAATTAGTTGATGGGAAAGCTGCATTTTAATACAGTATGTTGACTGGCGTGTCCAGAAACTGGAGCTGTAAGGGCCAGGTACCCGCCAGGCCGAAGCAATCAGGTATTGAGGTTCAATACAGAAACCAGATGATCATAACAGAGTCCGCCATGGGCGAAAAAACATTGGCGCCCCCTACAAATGTTTTTATTTTATTTTTATTTTATTATTGTGTTCATACTTTATTTTGTATAATTATTTTCATGTATTTTAATTTTACTATTTAATTAATTATATCATTACGTATTTTATATTACTTATATGTTTTTCTATACTTATTCTACTAAACTTTAAAATAATAAAGTTAACTCATTTAAATATAATTTTATTTAATTTTACTAATTCAGGAGACCACGTATGGAAAAAAAAGTAATAAAACTAATAAAATAAGAAGTACCCTTTCATACTTTCATCAAAAATACCACCCCTAAAATTCAGCCACCCCATATCTAAGGAAACGTTTTTCTTCGAAATGCAGAGTTTGGCCTTTTTTTTCCTGATAAGCCGATGAGGCAGATAAAATAATAAATGCATAAATAATTGGTACATGGGTCTGCATCCTCTTCGTGAATGACACGGACCTCCGAGTTAGGCTGTTCCTAAACTACCTGTTCAAATTTCACGCTCGGATGTGAAATTAAAAATACTCCTCGTGTCAGGTGTGTGCATGGGATCTTTCGATTGCGGTTTAATACACTCGGCGTGGCGAATGCCAGGCGCTCTCCTCTTATGCCAGGACACGAACATCCTCATTTGTGTCCTCGGATTGTGACTCAGACACGGAGACATCTTCTGCAAGGGTTGGAAAACTCTGACCCTCACGGGGCTTCTCTTTTCTGTACACAAATGGATCAACTATCTATTTAGTTTCTAATCTTTAGTTGTCACTCTTGATACTGTAGAAATAAACAAGTGTATGTAATATAACTCTACTAAAATGAAACTGCTGTTTCCAACAGCAGCAGCAATCGCTTCAACATTTACTTTTAGATTTCCACAGTTCTTTTGGTGTCACTGGACTTATTTTTAAAGTTTTCTGAAAAATGGTTTCAACTCCGAAAGAAGAGAAGAACAGGACTTGACAAACCATATTAGGTTATACGAGTTCTGAAAATATAGCGACACTTCGACGAGTTTTCCTTTCGCTTAATATAAATAAAGCCTATATTTTATCAAAAAAAAATTGGTGTGTAATTTATTATCAACTACACTTTTTTTTCTTATAATTATTGTATTGTATTCGTATTGTTTATAAATATGTGCTCTCTCCCATTAGAGTAAATGAGAGGGGAAAACAATACAAAACAAAAGTATAACCATCTACTGTTCTTTTTTCAGTCAAGTATAAATTTTTTTAGGAAGACACTTTTTTATAATAATTTAAATAATACAAAAAAAGAATAAAACTAAATATAAAGTATAAAAATTATACTATTATAATATAATAACGTCAGGGTGAACTATATTGTATTGTAAAATATAATATATATTACGAAGTATAAAAACTATTTACTTAAGAATGCGGAAACTGAATTAAAATAATTTATTCTTAGAAAAGCGTGCTTGATATATAAATTGTGTTAATAAAAAGCACCTTGAGTGTTTTTTAATAATAACATCAGAACCAAAACGATCGTGTGAATAAAAATGGCAGTTCTAGACAACTTAATTGAGCAGTTAAGTACAGTACATTTTCTTTAAGAAGCCAAAATATTACATTACCATTAAACTGTAATCTCCAAATAAATAATCAGGTTTATACATTCAAGTTTTCGTTCATTTATACGCTTACTGGAAATGTAAATTACTTGTAGTTATAAAAATTGTAATGTTTATATGATTCAAAGAAGACCAATAGACTTTATAATGCACAACGTCGAGTGTGGAATGATTAAACGGTTCTGGTACTCGTCCCGTGGTACCAAAGTAGTGTGTGCGGCACGATAACACTTTTAAAAATGAATCTCCATGAGGAAGCGCGTTATGACTTCCTAAGAACATAAAAATCAGAGAAAGGGCCTCGAATCGTAATAAATAAAAAAAATGAGAAACGATGAATCCGGGAAAAAAACGCCAGAATAGATGAGACGGCCCCGAAAGAGGAAAAGAAAATTCGTCTTGCGATAAGAAAAAAGAACGAGCTTTCGAACAGGCGCTGCATTTTGATTCAAGCTGCTAATTTCTCCCCCCGCGCCCCCCCCCTGCGCCCCCACTCGCCCCCCCAGGACATTTTATTAAGGCACGAAGCGGAAGATCTATCAACTGTTATGGTTTTTTCGAATTAAAAATGCGTATCCGTGGGTGTTCGTAATTTGTCGGCATTATTATTGCGCTGATTAAATGCTCACAATCGCGGGCTGGGGCACACCCACCAGACCGTCATGGGACACCGGTTCATAATGCGTTTCAAAAGTTCGCTCGACTTTTCAGAAAAGCAACAATCGAACACGGCAAAGCCGAAAATCCGGAACGTGCACACGATGACGGCAGGATGGAACGTCACGACGAAATTACCGTTATAACGATGCGAAAAATGCGGGGGAAGAGACATCCGAGCTTTGAAAGCGGTGAAATCCAACAAAAGAACAAGTCCAAGCGAAGGTGAAAGGGGAAGAAAGAGGACAATGGCGGGGGAAATGTCAAATGCCCCTCCCCGAGCCCAGGAAAATGAAAAAGCCGGCAGCAGAAGAAACAACCCTCGGAACAAAATCAAACTTCACCTCCGAACCCGGCTGAATGCGAGCAGGAGTGCCAACCCGAGCGAAACCTCGGGAGCGCAGTGCGGCCAACTTCCTGCCCCGGCGTCCCATTTTACCTCTCCGTACACAACCTTTGTTTGCACAGTACTTAGCGCGTTCCTTCGAAACGCAGAAGCTCTAAATCGAACCACACGAATTAGGCCCCGAGCTCGAATCCGAACTCTGCTGTGAGAACTCCATTAATTATTTAGCGTTTGTTTCGGACGGGAAGGGTTCCGGAGTCGACGTCTGCAGCCAAAATTTTTCCAGGGTTGGCAGCCATGCTCAAAAATTAGCAACCCCCGCCCGTTCCCCCGGGATTTCTAAACAACTTTTAATTTATACGGGACAGTAGCGACTCTTTCTCACGTTTTTAATGGGCTCTCCTCTTTTTTGTCGCCTTTGCACCTGTTCTCGCTTAATATGAATTCTCCAAGTCCTTATCTTAATCGTTTCTATTTTTTGCTGCGGAATTCGATTTATGACTCTTTACTTAACTGTTTATTTCGCTTTAATTCCTCGCATTTTGCAGACATTAGCTGCTGGAAACTGCGTTTATTGACCCTTCATTCGGCCCTGACCCAAATCGGATGGATCGGGTCCTTCTGTCGGAAAAGGAATGTTCCCGTGGCGGCTTCTGGATTTTTACCCGAAACCGAAGGCGAGGGGAGTTTAAAAAAAGAAGTCGGATGCCCACTTGATTGCCCTTGGGAGGAGCACGACGTCGCACTTATTGCATTGTTCGAAAGGACACTTCATGACTCTGAAGAAGTTCTTTAGGGTCATAAAAATCCCGCTGGGTTGGCAATCTTTGTGTGCTTTAAGAAATTTATATCGATCAACTCCGACCGTTCATTATGTTTTATCAATTACAAATTTTCAGATATAATAAACAAAACACTAAAAATGGCTATTCTTGTGTGTTATCTATTTATTTATATGTAATTTCGTCCATTTATTTGCAAATTTATTGTTATTTTTTATATACTTATTGATTATTTATTTATTTAACGTTTTATTGTTCGTTTACACGTTTATTTAATTATCGCTTTTCTGTTTATTCTTATCTACTTGTTCTTATCTATTTATTTATGTAATTTGTCTATGGATTGTATACTTATGGGTGAAATAGGGAAGAAATATATTAATATTAAAAATGGAAAATTTCTGTTTATATAATTCGGCATAAATTTTGTATCGACTGGAAAATCACTTACATTGATTTATACATACATTTTGGGAAAGCAGAAGAAAAAAGGAGGATTCAAACTTTGTGTGAAAATTTTCAGAAAAAACTCTTTGGAGTTTTCGGGGACGGAAACGCGATAAGGGAAGTGAATCAACACCGGGACGTGAAAGCCAAATTAAAAGAAGGGTTGGATAATTACAAGGGGAAAAGTTTCGCCGCAGTCAGTGACGAAATTGGGGGGAGCTTCGAAAGCTCTTAAATGTGCAATTTTATTCAATCGGGAAAAGGCAATTCCTCGGCCCGCCTTATTAGGTGGAAAAAATTCACTTGGGTGAGCAGTAGGCGAGGAAAGAAAGGAAGACATTAAGCGAAAAAAGCTGACGCTGCAGCGGAATCAGCAGAAGGTGAAATAAAATTGAAATCCGGTATTTTAGCCTGAAATAAGTGATCAGCTTCTAAGTCTCGAGCATATTTGATTTCAAGACGCGTTATTTGAGACGTCTTTTTAGCGGGGTTCGAAGACGACAAATGAGGTTTCCCCCAAGCCACACAACACCGTTCCCTCCTCTCCTTCGGGATGACAAAAACGCCTCTTCCAAAGGAAAAACGAAGAAAGAATGACGCCGAGAGCGCCGTTCAGCAAAAGCACTGATTCCACCGACTCAGAGGGGCGTTTGGAGCATAAAAGATGTCAGACATCGCTTTAAAATTCACCAAAATAAAAGACACAATTTCATCCTTCTCGTTATGTACAACGCTTTAACCTTCTTTTTACTAAAAGAAGCAACATTGAGGGGGAGAGAAGCTTTATGGCGTATGGATAAAAAGTCTGGGGAGTCAGATGTGCCCCCCGATAAATTGTATTGAAGGAAAAATTTCGTTATCGACCCTCTTAATTAATTTATCTTTAGACGAGACTAAGAATCACAATGAAGAGTTTCCCATCCGAAATTCCCAAAATTTCATTTCCCCCGATTTTTCCTTGATATTTTCATCAGGTACTTTTTTATTTCCAATTTCCCAAAGAAAAATCCGAAACGAGAAAATGAGATTTTTCTCAGAGGATTTTGCAATTTTTCCCTTTTATTTGTACACGTGTCGAGTTTGAAGCCTTTTACTCGCATTAAAAGCAATCGTTATTGAAAACAGAAGTCTCCCAAGAAAAGGGTTCGACCAAACAATCGGGGGAGAGAAATTTTAAATACAATGCCACGAAACCCCCTCACACAGCAACGCACACCGCAAATTCAGGCGTTACACTGTGCAAAATACTCCAAGAAATGAGCTTTTTGGCCAAAAGCGACAGCCAAAAGACGTCCATCATGCGATTCTCTAAATGTTCTTTCAGGTTTCTTTTACAGAGGGCGACTTTTATTTTTACAAGCATCGAAAAATAGGTAAGAAAGTATAGCAAAGAGGAGAGAAAGGTCCCGTGACGTCCTTACCTTCACAATAAGTGAAAAGGGAGAGAGAAAAATTATGGGAGGAAGCGGAGAAGAAAAAAGCGCCCGGGATTCTTTAAACTTTGAATCACCAGAATGCACAATCTTTTTACCCAATGATTTAGAGCTTTTCTTTAGGGCGTGCATTTCTACAAAACGAACCCAACAGGCACTGTCGTGTCAAAAAAAGAGCTTTAATCATGTCCTTCTCGACTGAAGAAGAAAACACCAAAAGCTCTCCAAAAAGCTGAGGCCAAAGATTTAAAATAATGGACTTGATAGAAAAACTTTAAAATTTTATTTGTTATTTATTATTTTTTAGCATCTCTTATGTATTTATATTTATATAAACAATCAATATTGATTGTTTACATAACTTACATGTTTACAATTTTATAATTAATTTATTGCCTGTTCATACGTTTATTTAAGTTATAATTATATATTTATTGAATGTTTGCATTTTATTTAATTTACAATTTTATAACTGATTTGGTGTCTGTTTGTATTTTTGTATTTTTTACTTAATTTATAATTTTTCTTTAATTGTTGTCTACGAAATATATTGTTGTTTCCCTTAATAAGTGTAAATTATTATTATAATTATTTATACATATACTATATTTTGCCCAAGACTACGAACGCTCGCTTGGAGTCCCGAAATATGAAAAAATAGATATACTATTAATGTTTGTAATGAAGTTCTTCATTATTAATATGTTATTTGTATTTTGTTTGAGTCTATTTTCTATTATATATGATAAGAGAGATATTCTCGTTCTGTAAGGGAAACTGTATATTTGTAAACTAATAAACTGTAATTTTGTAATCCCCGAAAGGGGGAATACACATAATGTATATTTACATTTAAGTTTTGTGTTCTGTAAGGAATGTGGTGGTTTTTTGTAATATTTAATAGTGTGTGTTTGTAAGGCACATAATCTTGTGAACGATGATTGATGTTCTCTTGCAGCCATCATATTTTATTGTACCTTTTATCCGTTCAGGAATTCCTCTTGTCTTTTAAGAGGCAGATTCAATGGTGTCATTCGAAACTCAGCATTTGTGTGATTATCAGAGCAACGTCTTCAACGTCTGTTATCAGAAAATGAAATGTGAGAGCGTCCACTTCCCCCACAACCCTCACACGCATTAGGTGAGTGGTCGTCAACCTTTTCCCAAGAACTGACTCACCTCGGAGGCTCCCCCAATTATCTCCCGCCATCGATCGAAGGGAGTAATAGTTTCCCTGTGAAATGTCGGAGCCGTAATTAGCCCCAAAGGGGCGAAATTCCGGCAGGAAAAGGGGCCGTTTCGAATGCGCCAATTTCGAAAGCTCCCAACGCTCCACATTGTAATAATATTAATACTATCGCAATTTATTTAATGGCGCCTAATTATTCCATTTCTTCGGTCTCGATCGACGCTAAAGATTCGCCGAATGATAATCCTCGCGTGTTCAATGTCATTAATGCCCGATAATTTTGGGAGTTTCACATAAGTGGCGTTCCTTTTCTGTGTGTGTGTGTGTGTTTGTCTTCGGCTGATCTTGTTGACGAAATTTCAGAATCTATTTCTTCTGCTTTTATCTCTGACTTATTTTTTATTTACTTTTTTATCTTCTTATTGCGGGATTCCTGCGTGACGGTCGATACGTATGTCGACTTTCGTTTTGACCCTTTTACCTTTCCCGTATTTCGATAAAATTGCAGCTCAACAACTGAATTTAATTATTATTAACTTAAAATAAATTACATTAATAGATAAGTACATAATTTTTAAACTTTTTCATTGTTTGTCCGCCAATTTTTGAAATTACTGCATACGTTAATTATTTAATAATTGTTCTTTTATTTGTTATTCACCAATTTTTGTTTATTTATTTACTGTATTTATTTAATTCTACTTTCAGCGTTTTTAATTAATAATTTAATTTAAGCAAATAGAAGCAGTGTCTGAAATAACGAAATTGTATTATTATGTACTGTATAAATATTATTAAAATCTCTTAATTAAGTGATAATTAGCGGTAATAATATTTTTTATTTTTGTCAGAGGCCTTTGTTTAAATGCAATTTAATTTTGTTTTGTGTGAAGTGATTGTAGTGTATCAATTGTAAATTGTATTAGGAAAATATACGCCCCAAAATGTTGGAGTAAACGGGTAGGGAAAAAGAAAAAAATTACTATTATTAGGCGTTGAAGTAAAAAAAATATTTTTATTATTTTACTGTGATAAATATTTATTTTATTGTTTATTTACAAAACATTGCGTACCCTTTTCGGGTTTACAGTTGTATTAATTAATGGTCGACAATTAAAAAAACACAAAATCACACTTCGATTAATTCAAAAAAAATTTACAAATTGTGCGAAAGGAAAATTTGTTGAAATGGAATCCAATGTTTGAGCGAACATCGAGTGAACCCAAAGTCAAGTGGGTTTTTGAGTTAAACACCCCTGCCCCCATACATAAATACTTATCGAAAAATAATTAACGGCGACAAATGAAGCCGATCGTTCATTCGCCGATTATTTCCTAAATAGGTCGATCCGACCACGTGACCGAGGGCAGACGCCCAGCGATGGCCGAACAAGGCTACTCGCCCAGTTATTAATATGAGTATATTTGGCGATACACTTCGAGAGGAATGCAAATGCTGTCGGGTAAATGGCTTTGAAGTGGTTATTAGCGGAGAGAAAGACTGCAACAGATATTCTCATTGCCGGTTTAATTAATCTCGTATAGTCTATTGGTGTTTTAAAGACTTTACAGAGAAGATGGAAAAGCCCTAATTAGAAATCCCTCAGCTGGAAGATCTTTTGACCCCGAGTGTTGCCCCTTATCTTTATTACTCTCCTCTCCGCCTCCCCCCCCCCCGAATTCCTTAAACCGTTCTCGTAAAATAAGGCCATTCTCTCTCTTTTATCTCCGTCGTGGTTTTTTGCCTCGTGTCTGCGTTAACGTTTCTCCATTTTGGGACGTTTCGAGTCCCTTTTAAGGGCGCTGACTTGCGATGTGACTCTTTTGAAACAGTTTGCGAGCGAAAGATGGTCTCCTCCAGGTTGTGATAATAATATATTTCCTTGCTCAACTGTGGCTGTGGCATTTGTGGGCGGACGGAAACTCAGATAAGAAAAAAAAGCCAAAGAATGTAAAATAGTAAATTAATACAGAGAAACAGGTAACTCGAGAAAGAAGACTTTCGGATTTAACCACGGAAGAATAGCTAATGAAAGACAAAAGAAAACAAATACTAAAAGGAGGACAGCAGGAGAAAATCTCCCTTCAGCTAAAGTCCGCCGAGGATAGAAACTATTCCACACTGTTATTTATACTTTCTGAATATGTTATTTTTAATTGTTATACAATATTTTGTTTTGTAGATAATGATAAGTCATAATAATAAATAAAATCAAATATATACTTCTTTCCCTTTCGGAGATTACAAAAGAACAAAAAGTACCAATAATATTTATCAGATACAATTAACTTATAAAATATGTATATAATTTTAATAACAATAATTAAATTGGCATGAGCAAAAAACACATAAATATATCACTACGTACAATTAAAACAAATAAATAAATAAATGAACAATATTAAATACATAAATTTTTGGATGCGCTTTCATTCCCCTTATTACAATAAATAACCTAATTTGTTTATTGTGGGGACGTCTGTTGTCTTCGGGTCAGGAAGACAAAGAGTCTGCCTTTCGTGAGGAGAAGCAGACGACGAGGCAGACCACATCCTCTGGAACTGCCAACAGTTAACAAATCTGAGGAAATTTTCCGTTTTTACTTTTCCTCTAAGTGAAGGTATACCAATCTTCGGTTAATCCAGAGAAGGATAAACTCGTAAATAAATAAATAAAATAAATTTCCCTTCTCTCCAGCGAATGCCTCCATCTTCATCCTCATTTTCTGTATTCTTTCTTTGATGAAAAAAATTAACAAGTAAATAGAAAGAGAATAATACATGGCAGTGAGAAAAAAAAAACAAATGACAATTACGAATACTGCCTGAAGTGTAATAATGGCGATAGAGAAACTGGAAAAAATTCCAAATACAAATATCCGAAAACTCATCGCAAATAAGTATGTTCAGCAGACGATCAAGACATGTGTGGGCTACAACATCACGAGAACTGCGGACAACAGGTGGTCCAAATTACTTACACTCTGCCTTTCTTAGGTAACCCTTTGGGAAGACGAAATAATGAAGGAAGAAGAGAAAAAATGGCAAAGGAATGGGGAGAGGCACTTGATCAATAATATAAGCAAGGTCATTAAAAATTTACCTCTGGTGTTTTAATAAATAATTATGCTGTGCAGAAAAAAAGTAATACAGCTTATTAAAGAGAAAATTGGGAAAGACAGCCCCAGCATGCTGACATTTTCTGCAGAAGCCAAACCGAAGTCGACTGGTGTTCGTGAACAAAAGGAATAAATACTGACACGGGAGCTTTTCCGGGATTTGCTAGTTCAGTGTTCCGCGTTCTTTCTCTGAGGGAACAGCTGTGCTCTTGGAATTACACCGCTAATTGGCCCTTTTTTCTTTTGGAGCCACGAAACACACTTCCTGATATTTCATTCACAATTCTGCTCGAAGAGAAACTCCGATGTATATTTGTGATTCCTCAGAACCAAAGCTGTTCAGTTGTTCGAAGCTCCCCAGACAAATATCACTTCTGTTCTCATCCAGTTCTTCGTCATTTCCTCCTCGAGAACAGGAATTCTCAGCCCGAATTACAACCCGACTCGAAACTGGGTCACCACTCGTGGTCACACGTGGCACAGAAGTCGCCACAACGAAAACAAGGATTGATCGAACACATAATGGGTCAAGGCTGACTCAGGGGCCCGTAACCTGACCCCGCCGACACCCACGCCATCAGCTTCCTCTTTCCGCGGATGGACACCTCACCCAAACGGACATTCACCACTCAGCCACCGCCGAGGACACCCCCCTCCGGGCACACCCTCACCCCAAGGCCGCCAGCGCCAGAGGCAATCTCCGGCCACGCCGTCCTGCCACCTCTCCCGAAGACTCCGATGACCGCGACCGCCATTGTGGAGCCGCCATTGTGGGGACCTGTGCGCGGGGGCCGGCCCCGCATTGCGCGCCCTGGCGGGGGGCACTGCGCATGAGCGAGTGGTGGCTGCTGTGGCGCTGCCGGAGCAAAACAATGCGGAATCGGCGTGGCACGATCCGGGCGATGACTATTGCCCGCAGCAGCAGAAGAAGCTCGCTCGATGCAGGAGCTTCGAGGTCAAATGACAAAACAAACAGTCTGTGCTTACGCAATGAGGCCTATTCCAACACGTGGTTTTTAATTGAATAGCCTTTGTTTTGCATCGAGTCCGGCCCACCAGCGGCACAGGCAACGGTCACGTTTTGCTTTTCTCGCTTCTTTCCCTTCCTGCGAGGAGAAGCACTCGGAAAAAATCCTCGTCTCACGTCACGGTCCACTGATGGAATTAAATCGAGGCACGGCAACGGTCGTCGGGGTTATTGTGCCCTGGTGAGAAAGCGAGGCGAAAAGGAGGCGAAAAGGAGGCGAAAAGCAGACGAACGCTGGTGGTCGTCCGGGGTTTGGCCGCGGACGGGGAGGCTCGCCATGGCGGCTTCTCGTGGCCGGCCTTTATTTGGGAGGAAATTATTTATTTGGCTTGGAGTTTTCGTTGTAAAAACATTTATTTACTCTCGGAGGAGAAGAGAAAAATCTATTTTCGTTTGTTCACCGAGTGGGTTATTTATTGAAAGAGCAGTGTTGCCAAACTGATTCTGGTTCCGAATTGTAAACAGAAAGCACGCCATTTTTTGAATTATCCGGTGATTTTCCGAACGTTTTTCTTCCGCCGCCCGAACGTGACATCTCACGAAAACCGTATGAACAGGTGCGAACTGGGAAAATTTATTTAAATTAATCAAGGATTCGATCCGAATGTCGTGGAGCATTCGAGATAATAGTAATAACAAGAAATCATTACCCTGGGTCATTTGGGACTTCTGCAGGTGATCCCCCAGTGATGGAATCCTGGGGTTGAGGCTCCATTACAAACTGAATTTTGAAAATTTTCTAAAAACACTACACTAAGAATAAAATACCGGGTGTGTCCGTCTTAACTACAGTAGCGACTAACACGAGCCACAGACTACACGGTACTACGAATGCGCTGTGTGTATTGTGTTGATCGGCTTAGTGCAGGCGGGCGGTTGCGCGCGCAAACTCCTCCGACGGATCGCCACCGTCTTCGATCGCCATTGGAGGAATTCCGGCCGTGACGTCACGGGACGAGGGCTTTCGGCTAATCGAATTAGAGCAGCTCGCGCCATCTGTATCGGCTCTGAGGAACTAACCGTTCGAACCGCGGTGTTTACTTTTTTCATTAATTCTTTTTTAATCGGTTCTGAATTGGTCGAATGATTGACCGATCGGAATCGGTGCGAGAAGACTCGAAGACAAACGGGATTGTCGTGAGTTTTATCTACTTTAATATTACTGAGCAGTGATGTTTTTTCAAAGCGGTAACGAAAACAGGGCTGTGCCTGACAGAAAACTTAAAGATCGCGAGTTTACATATTTTGTTAAAATTCAGTTAAATACAAACTAAAAACTACAAAAGCATTCAGTAAAAACGCCGTATAAATCATAAATATATTAAAGCTTCAGAGTCTGCAGTTTCTAGATTTTTGTGATTAAAATGTGAATAAAACAAATGATCAATTTCTTACTTTGAATAAACTTTATCGAATCCCCGTTAGCGCCTGTAAACCAAAAGAGGAGAAAAAATTCGTCATAAGAATCAAAACCACGAAGCAAAGATCGATGTAATTTCGAATCCTAATGAGGAAAAGGGTACAAGTTGCACGGGACACTCATTTGCAACCGCAGAATCCTCTCTCGCACTTAAAATCATAGGAAAAACTGTACTGAGTTTTGCAACAAATTTTATAAATCCTTCTGGCAGATTACTTCAATCAAATATATAATTCTTTTTTTTAGGGGGACTAATAAGCAACGACTCTCAAGGAGTCCGTTAGCCGAAGTCGGCGCTGCCAACCCCTTAAAACAAAGGGCGCGCAAAATTACAATTTAAAAAAATAGGCGCCAACATTTATAAAGATTATTCAAAATATGAAAAGCTAATTCTTTTGTTTTATTCCAAAAATGAGCAGAGCTTTTCGTAAGACCACCAAACTCGTCCGGCCAAAAATTTCAAATAAATATTTGATAGTTTCGAGCTAATATACTTACAATTACTTGAACACCAAATATTTCAGAAAAATTTGCAAACAGTTGCAATTCGTCTTAAAAAAAGCACAATCTTTCCTTCAAAATGGGTCTCGAGAAGCATGAAACAGTCCAACACGCAATAAAACTAAAAAAATTAAAATTCCAACGACATTTATGATTTTTTATTCACAACTTTTAATACAACAATATATTTCAAAATTCCTTAACGCTTTAATATAAATAACAAAAGACTAAAGCGGTAAAACTGCTTTTGTTTAACCGAAAAAATTAAATTATTGCTGCAGAAAGTAACAATTCCATTTAAATCGAACGATTGGGTTCACAAATTTTACAAACTATCTCATTAACATACATACAAACATGCGTTGTTCGCCAATTCTACGACAAAAATTTTAATCGAGTTGAAGAGTTTTTTATTTATAAACGAAGAAAAAACTCTTAAGGCCAACGTGAAACTGTGTGAAGGAATATAACTACATTTTATTGTCGAAAGACTATTGTTGTAGTATTGCGTCTTCTTTTCCGTTTTTGTGGTTCTTTAACGTTAAGAAAAGATCAACGTCGAGCAAACGTCGAGCAAACGTCGAGCAGTATTGCGAGGAAGGCGACTCGACTCGGAGTGAGGGAAATTTATTTATTTTAATTACGAATGTCACAACAGGAATGTACAACAAAAATTTCTCCCGTTATTATAATTATCAACGATCAAAATGCAACCCCCTCTGTTTTCCATTCGAAGACGAAAATGACTCGAAACGAGATAGGCCATTAAAACCAATTTATACTCCCGACTTTACAATGTAAGTATTGCAAAAAGTGTAAAAAGCATATGCTTTCATTATGTTCATTCGTAACAACTAAAGTCGGAAAACAGAACAACGATCTTCGACGCACTACCCATAATTTTTCATGAAGTATACATTTCCGGTTTTAAAATAGTTAATGAAATCACTAAAAGTATTGAATTTAATAAATAACAAACTAATTCAACAACTGCAAAGTCAAATGGAATTGTTGGGTCTGAGAAGACCTGAAAAGACTTCACATCAAATAATAATTTTAATTCGGTCCTTGACTTGATCTCATCGCCGAACGGCGAGTGTGCACATTCACACCAGTGGAATGAAGTCCAAACTAAAGGTCCAGCCTTTCGTGCGAATCCTCTCCTTAAGTGCTCTCTGAGGGCTGTTTTACCGTTGGCTGCTCCACGTGGAAGTCTTTGTATTGAGAGAAAACGCTTATCTGAAAGGAGAAAGGGGCGGATGAGAGTTGGCGGACGCAGAAGGGGCGATGTCTCCCTCACCTTATCCTTCAGTTGTTGAGCAAGCTGCAAGGCCACAGTGAAGAGGACGAGGACTTCGTTCGTCCACAAGACTGAACACTCTGCCTGAAGAGTGTTGAAGGTCATAGTGTTGTTTTCCGTCCCTGGCTGAATCTGATACACAGCCAACACTATTTTATGACTTTGGATGTAAAAACTTAATGCCAAGTCTTCAGGAAGATTTGGAACCAATAGTTTCTGGAACAGAAAGCCCAAATACATAAAATTTGGAGTCAAAATGGCGGCTGACAATTTGAAACATAACAATCAAACCTTATCATTAATTTGAGAATGTTCTCAAAAAAATAACTAAAGTATTTTCATTGATTAATTTTAAAAAAGTAAAAAAATATAAAATCTGAAACTTTATAATTAGTAAAATATCACCCTAACACCAATAAAGAATAAAACTCCAATTAACAGATCATTGGCTCTGAAACGACCCACAAATTAAATTAAGTTGATGGAAAATCAATACAGCAAGAGGTTCACTCACCATGTTTCTGCTTTTCATGAGGTCATCAATGGTTTTCTTTCTAGGTACAATGAGACTAGTTCTTCCTCTCTGCAAAGCCCCGAGGACTTTCCCCAAAACGTGTAAAACTTCTTCGCTGGACGTGAACACATAATTTTCCTCGACGCTGCTCACGTATCTGAGCGCCTGCTGCAAGTGGTTGGCGGCGTCCTGTATTTGCTGAAGCTTCCACGGATTATCGTGGGTTATGGTGGTTTTATAGGTGACGTTCTGATGGCGCTGAATTCTGAAGCTGATTTCCCCGAAAACGATTGTGTCGCCGCAGAGAACGACATTGCACTTAATGCTATCAGTCAGTGATGTCAGTGAGTATTTTTCCTGCTTTTGCTGGCCTTCTATGTTTGAATGCAGTATGGGAAATCTTTTCGCGCATTCCTTAAAAATTAAAATAATTATGATTCGAAAGTTGAAGGCGTTCGATAACCAAAGCGATTTGTAACAATTCGATCGATCACGAGTAACTTTCGATTGTTTGGGGCATCCAAACTTACAGCAAAATTTAATTTTTGCAGTCACTTTTCGACAACCTTGAAAACAAGGACAATTTGACAGCTGACAGTTATTGAAGAATTTCAAAGAAATGAAACAATACACATCACAAATGCTAAAGAACTAATGCTGAAGCTCATAATAATCACATGACTTTACATATATTCTGCTCATTTCAAGTGGCGGCGAAAAACCTCACACATATTTTTCTGCTCCAATATAAAATGTATTGATACAGTAGTTACTAAAATTTTATAAAAATTTACTTACATTCAGAATTGTCTGAAGTTGAGAAAATACAGCATGAACCTCTTCGTCAAGAACCCACTGAAATTCCTGTAACTAAAGAAAGAAAATTTTATCAACACATAAAAGAGCGCATGTTTTATTAATTAAATTAAAGAAAAATGAATACGTTTAAGCAATAGAGAAACATTAAAGGAAAAAAGACTTACGAGACAAGCAGCTTCTTCTTTCTCTCCTTCTGCCATTTTTCACTGTTTTCGTACAATTTCAGTGTTGCCAACATCAAAAAAACATTCTAAATATTAAAAACCATTAAGTTTAATACTAGTAATTTAATTTAAAAATTAACGCAAAACTGAAAAAGAAAATATAAAATTGATTTTTCAACCTTGAAATCGATTGATCGACTCTCGAATGTTTCGAGGCTCGATTTAAAAGACAATGACAGTTTTAAAATTGTTTACATTGAGCTGACCGTGTTTTACGTTATTTACGTCTGAGAAAGCGAAGCTAAATGCTGTGAATAATTAAGCAAGTTAAAGAATTATAAGCGTTTTAATAATTTAATGTAGTAAGACTGTTTTGATAATTATTGAGAATGTCGAATTTTTCAATTTTTTGATTACATGAGAGGCACAATGCCACCTGAAAAGTCAAAACTGTTAAGGGCTTTGCTATCAAAAGACAAACAAAAAAAGGATAGAAAAATACTCAATCCTCAAGCAAAGGAATTGATTCTAAATGTGGTCAACTTTATGAAGCAAGAGGCGTGCGGAGAGTTCGTCATTCCTGCAAGGAAAGTTCAGTGCCGAGCTGCCGTGGCGACTGGTTTCTCGGAGCGGACCGTCAGGAGAATCGTCAAAGAGTCGAAAAGTCTTCCTAAAATAGAAAACGCAAACGGAGAAGGGGCGTCGGTGTCTTTCCCCCCCAAAAAAACACCCAACAGACCAAAACCGAAAACTGGTCTGGACAGTCTCACGCGTTGTGCCGTTCGCAAAATAATTCATAGGATTTATGTGAATGAGAAAACGGTGCCAACGATAAAGAAAATCCATCAGAAACTGGTTCAGGAAATAGGTTTCAAGGGAGGTAGCAGATCTGCCCATAAAATCATTAAAGAATTAGGTTTTTTCTGGAAAAAAACCAAATCAAAAAGTTTTGTATTGATTGAAAAACATGAAATTAGGTTAAAAAGAATAGAATATTTAAGGGATATTATAAAATACAGGAGAGAAGGCAGACCCATTATTTATTTAGGTGATACATCAATTTTGAGTTCTTTATCAAATTTAGAGAAAGCCAAATCAGCAGGTGAGAGGCTTGTTTTAATGCATGCAGGAGGTGAAAGAGGCTTTGTGCCAAATGCACTGACTATTATACAAACTGCCAAAGCCACTGGTGATTACCACCAAGAACTGTCAGAGCATTACCACAGCTGGGTGAAGGACACTCTGCTTCCAGCCTTCCCCAACAGGACAGTTGTTGTGATTGATAACACAGCTTACCAAAATATCCAGAAGGAGAAAATCCCAACTTCCGACTGGAATGCAGAACAAATGAAACAATGGCTGCTTTCAAAGAATATAAATTTCAGTGAAGACATGCTTTTGCCTGAGCTTCATCAGATAGTCAAAAGACATGCATCTAAATTCAAAAAGCAGAAAGGAGTCATTGAGCAGCTGATAACTGAGAGAGGGCACACTGTGTTGAAATTGCCACCTGATCATCCTGACCTGAACCCCATTGATCTGATGTGGGCAGATGTGAAGCATTATGTGGCAGACAGAAACACAACATTCCAGATAAGGGATGTGCAAATGCTTTGTGAGCAGAGACTGAGTGAGCTGGGGGCAGAAGTGTGGATGATGAGGTGCACCCATGTGAAAACTGTGGAGCAACAGTATCTGGAGAGTGAAGGGATTGTTGATCATGAGGTTGAGAAAATAATGAGCAAACCACCTGTGAATAAGGAAAACAGTACAGTAAAGCCCAGACAGGAGGAGAACCAAATGGAGGATGGTGATGAACAGCATGACAGCATAAATTTTGTCAGGCATTTTATGGGTGGCCTTTTGGGTTTAGAAGATTACAAAATGTTTAATGGGTGAATCAACTAAAGGTTTTTTGCATTTATGGAAAATCAACAAATGAGTTAAGGGTAAAAGTACCTCTTAATCTGTTTTCATGTACTCTGTATCACTAAAGATGGAATAATCAAAAAAATATTTGAGAGAACAGCTGTGCTGTTGTTGCTATCAATGAATGTGAATGAATGAGACTATTTACATAAACTAAATCTTTAGATCAGTGGGATTATGTAAAGCAATGAAATGTATTGTATATTTGTTGACTGTTAAAAATATGAA
The DNA here is from genome assembly GCA_028293925.1 of Brueelia nebulosa. Lineage (NCBI taxonomy): Eukaryota > Metazoa > Arthropoda > Insecta > Psocodea > Philopteridae > Brueelia > Brueelia nebulosa. The sequence goes on from JAQIBA010000083.1 coordinate 120,124, forward strand.
AATAAATATTGAGTAATTCCTTAAAGGATTACCTCTCATAAATTATCATTACACTTATTTTATTTATATAATCACTTTCAATAAAATACTCCTGAAAGTATGAGCAAAAGTTGCTGAAAAACCTCCCAAAATATGAGAGCCCTGACTGAAGAGGTGAAAGTATTAAATTCAATAAATCCTCTCTGATAAACTCTCAAATTAATTATTATAAAATAACAATAAAAATGATTATCAGATTCATCCTGTTAATTTACATATCATAAAGAATAAAATCTGTCACCTCAACTTTTTCTGTATTAGAGTTTAAACTGTTTCTATGGTAACCCAAAACTCATAATTACTCTGTGATGAGGGCAAAGACTGAAAAACCATAAATGGAACTATATCTATATTATAATAACTTTCAATAGGTCTTCAACACAGAAAATGCGATCGCACGCAATTCCCAAACTGTTATAATCGCGCATAATAATTCATAAATTAAGCTTTAAATGTTCATAATGCAAGTCTTAAGCTAAAATAGTCTTCGTATTTCTCTTTACTAATAATGACACAGAAATTTAGCATCTATCTAATAATGCTGAATATCTAATAACAATAACGTAAACTCGATAATTCAGTGCTTTCAACGAATTCATTCTCAACCTTTCAACAGTTCGTATGCTCTGCTGTGCATTCATTCTCCATTTTGTTTTCCCTTCGGGAGAACCACCCTCCACTCTTAATGAGTACGTAGAAGCATTTCAAAGGGGAAAATCACCGTTTCGATCCAACGCGCAACTAAAAAAACAACTAACAGAACAAATCTCGATGGGGTTCCCTTTCCGAAGCCACCGCGAGTCAGCAGTCTGCTGCTCTAAGGCAAATTCGCATCGACGGGGCTCCTTTCGGGGGTTACGTCGCGCTCGGAAGTGCGTCCACTTCGCCCATTTCGGTTATGGTTTCGTCCTCCAGTGTGCAGCTGATCATGCATTTGAGGGTGACGTTCACTTTGTTTGGGTTCGCGATGAGCATTATTTGGGTGATGGCGGATGGTGGCAGGAAAGGGTTGTGTGCGGGGAGTTCCGACCCCGAAGGAGGCTGGAGCTTGATCTTGCATCCCTGGAAAGACAACATGCACATGAGAACCGGCGGTGTTGCCTTCGAAAGAGCCGATAATTGCTCATTACATCAATTAACGCCTCTGAGCTCACCTTGGGAACGACCGCTTGAAAGAGGTAATTGGTCACGGGAGAAGGGTTCTTGCTGAGGGTCGTCACCACGAACACCGTCACGTCCTCCCTGGGGGTGTCCTTCGCCATGTGGATCTTCACGGAGATGCCGTTCTTCTCCTCGATGACGTTCACCGGAGGAACTGCGCTCGGCTTTATGCTTTCCAAAGTGACGGATATGTCGGTGAGGGGCTTCACTTCTTTGACGGGAGAACTCCCCGCTGGGAATCCCTCCTGCTTGGCCTTGTTGGAGTCCGTCCGCTCCGGTGGTGTTCTTTCCTCGGATAAATCCATGAGAGTCTCGTCCTCCGAGTGGACCGATTTGGCGGTGCTGTCTTCGTCTTTGAGGGGCTCACATTTTTCTTCAGGTGGATTCTCAACTGCTTGTGTATCTTTACTGGCAGCGGCTCTGGAAATAAACAATTATTAGCACAGCGTTTTCATTAACAGGTCAATGCAAATTAAAGATGCAATAGGAATAAGAAAATATGTGGAGGTAATTGAAAGATAACCAAAAGGAAAAAAGCAAAGAATTAAAATCTTCATTTCCAAATATAATAAAATGAAGTCATTCATAATTACTTTGAAACAGCATTAATTTTGCACTGCTGAAGAAGAGTCTCTCCAAGCACATCCAGCTCTTGCAAAGCTTTTAATTTGCTGTTTTTCTCTGGGGGTTTTGTCTTGGTCACCTGAGGCTGACTCTCCATTGGCTGAAAAAGGCCATTCCCATTTGTGTTGTTTTGATTGCCCAGGGAAGCAAAAATGGCATCCAATGGATTGAGTGACATTTCATCCTTCTCCAAGGGTTTGGGGCTTATTGAAGAGGAAAACAAGTTGTCTATTTCACCCACTGAAAGCAGAAAAACTTGAGCAAAAGGTCAAGTGGAAATCTGAGAGAAGTTGAGCTCAATTATGACTTGCCTGAATGTGTAAATGACTGACTGAGAATGTGGGAATTTTCATTTGGGAGAGGCACTAATTCCTGAACTGGTGAACTCAAATCCAATAATGAGGAAACTTGTTTGGAACTGTCTGGGAGCTGACTGGGAGCCTTCCCCAAAATAATAACATTTTTATATTTATCTAGTACTTGGTCTAATTCATCACTAACTGCTAATACTTGACTTAACAAGTCATCATTGTCCTGAGTTTCAGAAGCAAGTTTGAAAACATTTGCCTTAAGTCTCTCACAGCCTTGATATAAGTCTTTGATCAGTTCCAACTCTTCACTTGAGGATTGGTTTGGCCTGTATGAGTCCAACATTTCACTTAACAACCTGACATTGTTCCTAACAGTCTCAACCTCACCAATTCTTTTGCTCTTGATCTCCACCCTTCTCTCATCTTCTCTGACCATTGTTTTAATTAATCTATTAGCCGCTTGAAGATCATCAGGATTCTTACTGTGAAGTAATTTTTGCAATAACCTAACTTTCTCCTCATCTTGAAATAAAGGGTTTGCCTTTGAGGGTACCTGGGGCCCTGGAAGCTTTGAATCCTCCTCAGCAGATACACCATCCTCCTTTTGAACAACCCCTTGCTTGATCAGCATGTCATAAGCTTCTTTGATCTTATGTTCTTTTGGGTAATTTAATGTCCAACTGTGCATCATTTTCAGAACTTGATTTCTTACTGATGAAGGAGTTCTAGAACCTAGGAATTTGGGTGAAACTAGTTTAATCATTTCATTGAGGAATCTGAATTTTCCGATTTCTGAGTGAAATGGGCTCCCGCAACTTTTCATACAAGTTTCCAGTACGGCAAGACCCTGAAGAGCTTCCCATTCTTGGGGAGATTGTATTTTCGATGCTATCAGCCGGGACGCAATGAGCGGCCCTTCGGGTTCCTTTTTTATTATTCCGCAAAACGCGTCTATGGCAGCCGTATCGGTATTTTTGTTTCGATAGTCCGTAGCTCGCTCTGAAACATTTAGAAACGTCATAAATATAACAAATATGTATCTCAAGAGTGATTTCTTAACATCATTCAACATAAAAGCAGCGAGGTACTGAGGTAAGTTTTAAAAGAACTTTAACAGTAAGTAAGAATGATGTAAAACTTTAAATTTTAAGAAGAAATAGGCTGAGAAACTGTAACTTACGGAGAAGAGCTTCCAGACTTGTTTCTGTTATGACGTCCATTTTTCTTACTGAAGGGTTCGTTCAGGAATTTCAACCACATGGATGTGGCTTTTTATAATAGGCCCTGAAAAACACTTCCTAAATGTTACTTATCCTACCTTAGTTTTTTTGATTTTTTAAAAATCCTTTGAGTATTTTAGTTTAATTAAGGTAATGCCGTTGTTTCCTGATTCCAGTAATTTATAATAAAGCATTCTGCGTTCTTAAAATCTTGCCAAATTTGTTATTAGCAATTAGTTCCATGTAATGAACCGTATGTTACACTTCATATCAAAGCAAAGGTTTTGTAGTTTAATTCAGCAAAGAGATCAACTTTATAATTGTTTTGTCTTAAATTTATTTGAATTATCCAAAGGTGCAGAATAAATATAAGCTGAAGTGTAATAAATCATTTATGTCTTCAGCCAAAGATCAGTGATTCTCACTTACTATTTTTCAGCTAATGATGAATGACACCAATGAGACAGGTAATAAAAATGAGGCTGACAGCAATGATAATCCACTAGATGAAACAGCCAGTAATAATCCATTTGCCTATCTGCACAGAAATGAGTTCACATCTGAAAAATTTAAAATAGAAATTAGGGGTTTACCTAAATATTATGGAATGAAAGTAAGTTAAATTTCATTGAACCTACCATTACATCAGAGTAAACACTGATAAAGATATATTTCTTGTTTACAATACATATTAATATTTGTTCTTGTCAAATTTTTTATTCAGGAATTAAAAAAATTATTAAACAACAAATTGGACTTGAAGTCAACAAAAATAAAAGTACCATTCAGAAACAGTCCTTGGATCTATGTGTGCTTCAGGTCAGAAGAACACAAAGCAAATGCCATCAAAGTGTTGAAAAATTATGAATGGAAGAGTTGCACTCTCAGGATAGAAGAAGCAAAACCAGTCCCAGACCCACTCATTCAGAAAAGGATTCAAAATTCAAATGACACTGAATCCTCACCTTGCAAAAAAGCAAAACCTGCAGAAAACATAGAAGAGAAAGTAAAAGATGCATCAACTCCCCTGTGGAGGTTATCATATGATCAACAGGTTGGTACTTTCTTTCTCTTCAAAAAAGAAAATACTTTAAACACTCAATTTGAAATTTCACAAACTTTCAGCTGGAACAGAAAACTAATCTCATGAGTACAATATTAAAAAAACTGGGGAACAACTTAGTACAAAATAATGCATCTCTGCAAAGCTGGTGGTTAAACCAAAAGAGTAAATTCAATGGGTTATTATGTGAGTTATTACCCATTCGTAGTTCTGATTCCTTAAATGGGTACCGAAATAAATGTGAATTCACAATTGGTATGTAATTTGAGTAACTTTTCATTGAGTAACCTTCTCTAACACACAAATCTTTTCCAGGAATCAATGAGGCCACAGGTGAGAAAACTGTGGGCTTTAGACTTTGCAGTTATGCTCAAGGCTCTGTCAGTGTGGGACCCATTGATGGAGTTCTAAATGTGCCAGACAGAATGAAAATGGCTGCCAAAATAGTGGAGAACTTTGTGAGGAATTCTCATTTGGATGTTTTCAATCCAGAAAACCATGAAGGTGATTCATAAACTCATCCCCATTTAAGCTAATTCTCTAAAACAAATAATAACTTTGGAATGTCTTAAATGTTCAGGTCATTGGCAACAACTCACAGCCAGGTACGGATTCAAGACAGATCAGCTCATGCTGATAATAGGGGTTAACCCTCAGAAATTGCAACCCCCTGAAGTGGAGGATCTCAAAGACAAACTCAAAAACTATTTCACCGAAGGCGAAGGGAAAACATGCAACGTGACTTCCCTCTACCTTCAACTGATTAGAAAAAAGCACTCCCAGCAGGACGGGGACGTCTACGAGCACATCTTAGGCGACACTCACATAACGGAGCGACTGCTCGGAAAAACATTCAGAATTTCCCCGCAGGCTTTTTTCCAAGTGAACACAAACGCTGCCGAAATTCTGTATGAAACCATCGGCGAACTGGCGGGACTCACACCGGACACGACTCTGTTGGATGTGTGCTGCGGGACGGGATCCATTGGAATTTGCTTATCTCATGTAAGCTGCTAAATATTTCCCCCGAAAATTCTGTTGAGTAATTAAAATTGTTCTCGACAGAAATGCGGGCAAGTTTTAGGCCTCGAAGTGTCTCCCGAAGCCGTTGCAGACGCAGAACTGAACGCCTCCACCAATGACATAACCAACGCAAAGTTTTTCGTTGGAAAAGCAGAAGACATTCTCTCGTGCGTGGCTTTCAAGTCAACGAAGGATGACATAGTGGCCATCGTGGATCCCCCACGAGCCGGACTTCGTGAGTTTACACACAGAATCAGTTTGTGCAGACCGCAAACAGATTAAATGGGCACACAATGTTTCAGAGCAAGAGGCTTTGGTTCAACTGCGGAAGACCGAACGGATAAAGAAACTGGTGTACGTGTCCTGCAATCCGAGGGCAGCCGTTAAAAATTTCATAGATTTGGGACGAAGCACTTCGAAGATATACAAAGGAGAGCCATTCCTTCCGGTGCGAGCGATTCCAGTGGATCTTTTCCCCTTCACGCCACACTGCGAGCTTCTCATTTACTTCGAGAGGAGTTCCAAAGTGCTGACATAACACAACCAACTGTAACGATAGCTTTATCAATAAAGTAATAAGCTATTTGCCGTCATTTTATCATTTATAGTAAAAAATTGAATAGAAAAGCATCTGCAATGAAATTAAGGCGGAAAAGTTAACAAATGTATTATTATATATTAAACTTTTGAAAAGATTCATATGAATTTATAATATTTTGATTCAGTGACGGTTTATATTCATTGAGAATATACTCAAAATGGCACATTTGGATACACTCCGCGGACATATCCGACACTTGTAAGGCACGAAGTCCACTTTCCTGGCACAGATTCTCTAAGTCCGCTCCGGAATAAAAGTTCGTGACTTTGGCCAAATGCCTCAAATCCACGGATTCATCCAAAGCCATTTTTTCCGTTAATTTAGTCAATATTCTAAACCTTTCCGATTCGTCCGGAGGAGGGATATACAGGAGCCGATCGAAACGGCCGGGGCGTTTAAGGGCGTCGTCCAACAACTGAGGCCGGTTCGTCGCTCCGATGACTATGACGCCCGCGTTCGCCTCCTTCGAGTTGCTGTCCTCGCTTCCTAAGACATGGAGGGAACTGTCTCTGGGAGTGCTCACCGCCAGTCCGATTCCGTCCATTTCGATGAGCAGCGTCGACAAAACGCGTTCCTGAACGCCTCGTTCTCTGTCCCCTGACTTTGTTCCGATTACTGCGTCTGCAAAGAGAAACTTTTCCACTGAAAAAAAGAAGTGTATTACATTGTAAAGAGGAATCAAACTACCTATTTCATCCAGGAATAAAATAGAAGGGGAACCAATCCTTGCTTGAGTGAAGAGCTGAACTATTTTTTTCTCCGCATCGCCCACAAAAGGTGAGTACAAATCGGCAGCAGAAGTGGCCAAAAAAGTGGTGTTGCACTCATTGGCCAATGCCTTAACAAGGGTGGTCTTTGCACATCCTGGAGGCCCATACAGCAAAACTCCCCTTGTCAGTGGAATTCCCAGTTTTCTAAATTTCTCTGGATTTTCCAACTGATACTTGACCAACATATTCAAGCTTTTTTTAATGTCTTCAAGGCCCCCAATTTGGGAGAAATCCAGGGTTTTACTTGTGCATAGACCAACTGCTCCTCTCAATGCAGAAGGTATCACTTTGGTCAATGCTTGCTTGAAACAGTCTTTCAGTAATTTATGATCCACTGACTCTGCCAAACCCTGAAAAACATATTTTTTATTTTCCAGAAATGTTCACAGATTATTTTTCCCTGATATAAATGCAAATCACCTGGTTTTTATGTGCAATCATGAGTGCTTCAACCACAAGTAGTCTCAAATCAGCACCAACAAAGCCAGGAGTCCAATGGGAAACCTGTCTCAGCAGTTCTTCATTGCAGCTGATTTTACAATGAGTCAAAATTTTCTCAAGGATTTCAACCCTTTCCTCCTCTGTTGGTACCATCATTTCCAACTCATCCTCAAATCTCTTGACTCTTTTCAATTGTGAATCCACTCCATCAGGATTGCTTGTGGTTGCCAAGACAACAATTCCAGGCACATTATCCACTTCTTCCAAAAGAGTCAATAACTGAGTCAGAAACTTTTTTGCCTGAAAACTCTTCCCAGAGGATATCACATCAATGTTTTCAATTAATATAACACAACTTTCATTGCACTTTGCATAGATTTTGGCTTCTTCAAAGCAATTTCTCAAGTAGTCTTCCACTTGGGCTGATGTGAGTGTATTGATCTCACTTGCTGATATTTCCAATAGAATACTTTTGCAATCATCTGTAACATTCCGAACTAAAGTTGTTTTCCCGCAACCCGAGGGCCCTATCAACAACAATTTGTTGACAAATTTGAGTTTCTTTCTATCGGGGCACTTCGAAAACTCAATGCATTCTTTGAGAATTCCATAAACCCTTTTACATCCTCCTACTCTGGGCTGATTCTCTTTCTCCTGAAACTGCTCGAAATTTAACAGACTAATGCATTTTTCTATTTTAATTACCGTGTTGGAACCGATCGTAAAAATCTCATTATTTTTCGGTTTTCCCACATCTAAAATGAGTATTCGATTTATTCCGAATCTTTGGTTTTTTAATAAATTCTTCAGCAGCACGGAAGACTGTTTGGAAAAAGCAAAAAGTTTTAAAATGTCTTTCACAACTTCTCCTGTTCTACCGGAGTTCGCCCATTTTTCCACGTCAAAAATATTATCGAAAATAAGTACAACCTTCACCGTTTGGGCCACGCAGGGTTTGCCTTTCACTGAAATATCGTCAATAGTAATGTCAGTGAGACGTTCCGTCCTATTCGCTTTTTGAAAATCACAAAATACCGAAACGCTCTCATCAATGAATACAGTGTCGATATTTTTCACCTCGAATAACCCGACTTTTACGATGAATTGGCAATTGTTTCCTCGAACAGTGCAATAATTACCACTGTTTTTCCTTAAAAATTCACAGTCCGGGAAAAGACACTTCTGAATATTTAAAGGATTTTTAACTAAATTTAAAACCCTCATTTTCGGAAGTTTCAGTTTACTTGTTAGGGTCACAGAATAAACCATAGAGTAAATAATGTATAAACTTCAAAATATAGATGGCGGTGTTCGAGCGTCAACGTTGTCGGTGTTGCCATATCGAAATTCAGTGTCTGTTTACAAAATTTGGGTTTGAGTATGGCTTAAATTTGGGTTTCAGTCATGAAAATAAATGATAAGAATTTAGCAGCCTTTGCGACGTCATCGACTCCGGTTGATAGGGAAGGTTGGCTGCAAAAAAGAGGAGAAGTAAACAAGGGCTTTCAAAAAAGATGGTTTGTTCTTAAAGGGAACCTCCTTTTTTATTTTGAAAAACCAGGTGATAAAGAACCGCTAGGTGTTATTGTTTTAGAAGGATGTACTATTGGTAAGTTCACTGTGAATAATCAGTTAGGAGAGAATGTCTTTAATTATGTATATTATTAACGGAAGTTTTACGGAACTCAGCCCACGAAAGTAATTTTAACGCAGATAAAATTTCTCATATTATTTTTAATTCCCTTTATAATTTTTGCATTTGACGTTTAATTTAAAGTAAATAATACCCATAATTTATTTACAGAATTGGCTGAAGATGAAGAGCATTATATATTTAAAATTGTGTTTCATGGAACTGGAAATAGAAGTTATATTCTGGGAGCATACTCTCAAGAATCAATGGAACAGTGGATGAAAGCATTGGCATTTGCCAGCTATGACTACATGAAACTCATGGTATCTGACTTACAAAGGCAGTTAGATGAAATGGAGGGTGAGGCATCAATATTAGTAAAATAATTTTAATTTTAAAAACACTTATTGAAGACTCATCAATCAGTTTATTGTTGCAATATGGAATTATATATTTTTAAATTTTTACAGAAATGCCATCAACATTGGACAGTAGCAGTATTCAAAGAAGTGGTGTTATTAAAGAAGGAAAATCACCAAATCCTCCTCCAAGAGAGAGGCATAATCCTTTTAACAAATGCTTGCCACCATATGAAGGAGGCTTTCATTACCACCATCAAAGATCTCAAAGTGTCAAATGTACTTCAGATACTTCCTCAAGGCAATGCATTAATTATATTTGACAGTGCATCATTTCAGTAGTTCCAAAGTACAGAACTGATTTGATTTTTTCATTACAGTGCTCGTCCTTTCAGAAGTGAAATGACACAGAGGAACAGAATGACATTCCGGGATATACACAATGCATATGGGAGAAGAATTCTGGCAGATTTTAATGAGTGGAAGCACTTCAAGAAACAGAATGCCTCAAATAGTGAAAGCAAGCCAGCTGAAGTTAAAGAAGAGCTATTGATAACACTATAACTTTCACTTTTTGTTACACAGAAACCACACTGCTTTTTTCATTTTGTTGACAATTATAAGCATTACATGCAATAGTCAGTAGCCTAAGTTGAAGACTCATTAAACTTTTTAATTTTTTAATTCCATTAACATTATTTTTTAAATAATAAGCTATAATTGAATATTTTACAAAACTTTGGACAATTTGAAATGTTGAAGATTGTTTCATTTAAAAGCAATATGTGGAAGAGTATACTTAACCTCTAATCTATTGAAAAGAGAGAAATCTAAAAATGGGTCATTTAATTTTAAATGAACTTTAAAGAACTTGGAAGAATCTGAGATTCTAAGAAATGAGAGAAAATGCAGTGTGAACATATGGTTTCTGTGATTTCATGACATTTTTCTTGCCATCGAAAGACATTACTTAAAAAGACTCACAGTATTAACTTAGTTTTAACTCTGTTTTGCCAAATATAGTTATAAATGTTTGTTTTTATCTTGGGATTTTTTTCCACATATTCAGTCCCTCTACTGAACCTTTAAACTCTACCGAAACCCTCTACTGAACTGAACCTGAAAACACACTGATAATGAGCTTAAAAAAATTGAATTTAACAGAACTCCCCCATTTTTCAGACGTTAACGAAACGATCGCGAGGGAATAAAAGACGGTTAGGAAGTGGAAGCAGAAAAGGACCGAAAATTTCAACTGTTTGTAACGGATTAACGGTTAAAATTATCAGAAGAATTATATTATTCGGGGAAGGGTGTGAATAACCTATCTCTCTGTTGAAATCTTACAGATATTTATATATTTCAACCCCAAAAAGCAAGAGTTTTTTGTATTTTCTATTCGCAAACAAAAAATGAATTTGGGGTTCCGCAACGGTTTCGAATATGGAAACTGTTTTTGAAAAGTTTGTTCGGAAACTGTGCTTGTTGAGATTGTCTTGTATATTCAGACAGGAGATAATTATTCTTTGTCAGATTAAATTCCAAGAGTGAATTTCATAGCATTTAGCAGTGTTACCCGAATATCATTGTCGCATTTCATTGTTTAAATTATTTTAATGAACGTCTTTGTTTTTACTGGGGGGATTCCGTTGACTAATATCAGGTCAGATACCCGTTGAGTGTTACGCAATAAAAACATACGACAATTGTAAATCGTTCGTCATAAAGGTCTCATTTTGCGCCTAAAAGATAAATGCCGCTCTTCCCTATAAAACATGTCGAGACCTCACTTTTTACACTTGAAAACCAGACCTCGTAAATGTCTATGGTATTAAAAAGTGTGATAACAGAAAAGCGGACCGTTGTCATTTCATTAGTTTGAACTTCTCTGCATTCGATTAATTTCTTTTTTAAAAATGGATTCGGAGGTAATTTTCAAAAATTAAGAAAAGTCTTGTAAATTACATGTGATTAATATTGATTTTTGGTGAAAAAATATTATTTTTGGGTTTGTATTCTTGAAGGAACAGGTGCAATAATGATGATGACTGAAACTTTATTTTATTTCCAGGCAACTTTGGTCAGCACCTTCGTAAAAAATTACCGAGCCATGGTGGAAGTGCCAACAATTACTTCTGGCCAGGTCATCAGTAAAAACTCTCATGCGGACACCGTAAAAATATCGTCAGTGTGGAGCCAAAGGAATATTGAGATGGGAGAAATGACAAAGTTTCAGAAAGACTTTCTGATAAAAGCCTCAACATCAGAAATTTTATTTGAGTCATTACCAACAGACATTTCATCTCAGTAACTATTTATTTAATTAATCTTTTAAATCATAAAGAATTTCTTGTTGAGTAATTAAAATTGGTAAACTTGAAACGATACTGCTTACAATAATGTCTCATTTATTGGAGACTCTTGATGGTTACAAGTGTCAGTGTCTGAACTCTTCAGTAATTATGGTATTTATTAAAAATTATTTTTAGGGAGATGTCAAAGCCTTCACCTTCTGGGAAATATAATTGTGTTTTAAGAAAAACAAAACAGGACAATAAGAAAAAGCAATTTCTTGAGATTTGGGATCAGGACAAATTGTGGAAAAACTTTAATGTCAGTTCTTTTGATGTGCATGGAGATATTTATGCTGATGGTGAGATTTTTTCAGTATTAATTCAACTTATATTTAGCTTAGAAATGTATTAAAACTGTCTAATGATATTAAGATTTTAACCAATAAATTTGGCCATGTGAGGCTCTTATTGGGATTTTGCTCTATTCAAGTGCATAAATAGTATATTTCAGTATATGGGCAAATTTGTTGAAAGCAAAATCAAAAGCACATACAGATAAAGACACACAGTATGACAAAAATTAGAAATATTTTCAGTAATTTTTAAAGTACAAACAGTCTACCAACATTACTCAAGGGGTTATTAGAAAAGTACTGATGGGATTAAATTTAAGAAATAAGTATATGCTGTAGAGTATAATTCTACAGAGAATTCTTGTATGTTTTAGTCGCCGGTCATTTAAGTATAAACCACACACGAGGCAATTAAATACTAATAACCGTAAAAGCAAAGCACTTTTTTATTAGAGGTAAACAAACATTCACACAAATTTCGAGGCAAAGTTCATTCGGCTCCAGTTGACCTCTCATATTCCTTTGTTACCTTTAGATTGCTTTCAAACAAATCGTCTATTTTAAGCGTTTTATTTAATCTTATCGAAGTCGGGCACAAATTATCTAAAAATAAAAAGTCACTGGAAACGAACAGACTTATCGCAACTCCCGATGTTATCTGATCTGATTTTATTACTCAGTCTGAGAACAATGGAAATTGAAACTTTGTCGAAATTTAACTTCTTTATCAGTTATTTATGGTGCTCTGTTATTGTCTCTTCCTTATGTGCGATGCTCTTTCCTTTCTGTCGCGAGGTATTTTAAGACTGTCTGTGAGCCAACGAGATTTGGTTCCTCTTTGGCTCAAGCAAATAAAGAACCGACTTTTTATACTGTAAATATCCTGTATATATTTATAGGTTTATATTTTTTACAACAAATCGTCGCCCTCTCACGAAATTTGTTTTGTTTCTTACAGTATTACAGTTCACCGTTACTAAAACTTAATTTGTTGCAGTCGAATTTGGAACTTTGGAATGGTCTCCGCACGAAGATAAGGTGTTGTACGTTGCCGAGAAGAAACAGAAGAAGTCTGAACCTTTTTACAAGCAACAAGTAGTCTGTGCCACCAATGAGGATGAAGCAGAAGCCCCGACTCATGTAATTTTATTCGGTTTCTGTCGGATTAAAACTCAGAGTTTTTTTTTAAAATTCTTTTATAATTATCAGGGAGAGGAATACACTTATAAGCAGGACTGGGGTGAACAGTTGGTGGACAAACATCAACCAGTGGTGGCGGTGTGCGACATCAAAGCGGAAACGCTCAAAGTCCTCAACGGTGTGCCAGCAAACTTTTCCCCCGGACAGTTGATTTGGAGTAAGGATGGCAATGGAATTTATGGAATCGCCCTCGAAAACGAACCTCGTCGCCTCGGAGTGATCTACTGCAACAACAGAATCGGTTATGTCTTCCATCTCTCTTTGAAAGGAGAATTCAGTAAGTTACAAGGATACAACGGGTATAGTTGGGAGGTAGAGGAAAAGGAAAGATGTAGAGTCAGTGATTTAAATGATTTACCATTCGACCACTTTAGCAGAAAATGTTTCTTTCGCAGAAATTCTTTCGGAGAAACACAAATCCGTCCGATCTCCGCGTTTGAGTCCAGACGGGAAGAGCTTATACTGGCTGCAAAGACCGGCTGGAGGAGTGCATGGGGGCTGTCAGCAACTGATGAAACTGGATTTGGCCAGCCATTCGGTAGGGGAGGACGGGGATGTCGATTGGAGGAGAAACAATCGAACGGATTTAAATGAACGTTTGAATTTCAGAGAAAAGTAATCATCGACATCGTCCGCGTTGGGAACAAAACCTTTTCGGGACTGTTTTTGCACAGTTTGCCGACGAGATGTTTTTCAAAAGACGGAAACAAATTATTTTTCAGCAGCTCTAACAGATTGAAAAATTCTTCGTATTACGTGGATTTAGGTGAGGATCTCATCGACACTTCTTTCACCGCTGAACGTATTTTCAATAGTTTGAACGAAGCGCCCATTTTTATGCTGAAATATTATATTGTTAATGTATTGAGTATGTTGATTATCACATTTCAGTAAAAGCTGCAATCTCCCCTTTATTCGATGATTTATAGCAGATAAAATGAGTTATAAAATCGAAAGAGACAGAAATTACTTTAGATTATTATTTATAACTTCGAAAAAATGCGGGTATTTTGGAAAAAGTCCTTTGGAAATTGGTTCAGTGGTTCTTTAGATCTTAGGTAATAGAAAAGGGTGCACACACACACACACACACACACACATATTTTCTTTAACAGTTTTATATATTAGTGTGATTATGATGATTTAAATGTTCCTTTTGTCCGCAGGCAGCAAACAAGTCCACTTACTGGATACCGGAGAGGGCAGCGCCAATATATTAGACATCCACGACGACGTTGTACTGATTTCTTCTGGGACCTTACAAAAAACTCCCTCGTTGAAAATGTCAAAGTCCATCACTAAATTCGAATGGATTTCCATCACAAAATCCAGAGTCCTCTGCAAAGATTCCGTCTTAAAAGAAATGGACCTCGAATCGAACTCCGGCAATCATAAATTTTGTAAGTTTTTTCACCACTTTTGAAAGTTCACTTCATCTCACCCTTTCTTCGTTCACAGCCTACTACAACGCCTTGTATTACGGACCTCCACCGCCCAAGGGTTCCACTCACAAAGTCCCGCTCATCGTCTGCCCCCACGGCGGTCCCCACTCGGTCACCGTCAACGACTTCGCCTTCGAACCCAACTTCATGGTGGCCAATGGCTACGCCGTTCTGATGGTTAACTACAGAGGATCCACTGGTGAGGCCGTCGTCAGCAGAAGACCTCCTGGGTGTTCGGGAGACTCATTGGAGTTTGTTTTCAGGGGCGGGTCAAGACAGTGTGGATTTTCTCGCGGGGAAAGTGGGCGACACCGACGTGAAGGACACTCACGAGGCCGTTCTTCACATCCTCAAGAGTGTACCGTATTTGGATCATAAGAATGTGTTCCTCAATGGGAAATCCCACGGAGGATATCTCGTGTGTCACATGAGCGCACAGTATCCGGTAATTGAATAACTTATTTGTGTGTAATCACTGAGTGTTACTTTATGTAGGACTGAAGTATACGAAAACGAAGTTATTTGGTTTCTTTATGATATTCTTGTCGAATTGCAGGATTTCTACCGAGCTGTCGTGTCCGGTAACCCAGTAACGGACGTGTACGCGATGTACGTCGGCTCTGACATCCCCGATTGGGCGACGGGCGAATGCGGCGTCGCCTTCGACGAAACGAAACCCCTCACCACGGATCAGACCAATAAGCTCCTGGCGGCTTCTCCCATCCACATCGCGAACAAAGTGAAGGCCCCCACTCTGCTCCTGGTGGGGAAGAAGGACCTGAGAGTTCCCGCCTACGGTGGAATAAAATACTACCACGCGTTGAAGGCGAGGCACGTCAAAGTGAGGTGAGCTTCGAATGAGTTTCCTTTTTGATCGTTTTTCGAACAGACGTTTGGGAATGTTTGTGAAATTTCAGGATGAATGTGTACGAGGATAATCACCCTCTGAACCTCATCCCCCACCACCTCGACTGGATAATCAATTCGGCGGTTTGGTGTGCGGAACACAAGGCATGATGATTGGGAAAGCGGCGTGCGGCCATTTTTTATTTCTTTTTTTACATTTTAATTTTTTATATTTTTTTAAAGAAGAATATTATGACTAAATATACAATCAAATATTTAAAAATAATTGTTTATTGAACTTTACAATTTATATAATTATATACATAACACTCTGAGGACCGGTTTTTGTAACTTCAAATTCGTATAGAATCGTTCCCTTTAAGTCTAAATTAAAGAAATTAAACCACTTTTGCTCTTTTACTTATCAAATTATTTATTGCCTGTGAAAAAAGAAAAACCTCATTATTTAAACGCCCTCTTTAATAAATCGTCTTAATCACACATTAGGAACATAAACCATAGACTAAAACCTTTCCGAAGCGTTTTCTTTGTACAGCGATGGTCGTTAACGGTTCCGGGCTCATAACTTGATAAACAAAGGATAACTTAATATAAAAAACAGGAAAGCAGAGCAAAAACTGGCCAAATTTATTTACTTTAGCATTGAAAGGGATGACAATATGAGAACTAAAATCCAATTAGACTTTACAATTTGTAATTTACAATTATCGTAGATTTTTTAGTTTTTCCACTTAATTTCCATCATTTAAATTGGTGAATGCTGACAGGAACATTAACAAGTGTTTTCAGAAAAGTCATCTCCCATATAAACGGTGTTTGAGTTTTCTGTTAACAATGGCATTAGATGAGGGCTTCAATTTGTCGTATATTTTAACGCAGGCGCCTCTCAACTTTTGCACATTTTATAAAAGAATGGAATTGAACCAACTGTAGACAAATCTATAAAACAAACACCCTCAAGCACTTAACATGCCTCAATAACTTCATTATGTGTACATATTGATAAATAAATACTTTAGAATTCGCTTTTTCGAGTGTATTTATTTATATACTTCTCGACATTCGCACACACTTTCGGGAATTAATTTTGTGCAAAAATGAGGGCCGCCTTTAATGGCAGATTTCAGCTGCAACAGAGAAAACCTCAACTCTATGCACTCCAAAGGTGTGATAAGGATTCATTACATAACAATTGCAGAATACTTTTTCAGGGCCCATTTTTTTATTTAATTGTGCCCTTTTTGAGTTGAGCAATTTCTTCATTGCATCAGCTTCACTGAAAGCAAAACTGTTTCTCCTCTCACTTAATCTCAACTGCTGAGACACAAAAGGACCTTTTCTATGGTAACTTCTGTTCCCAATGTTGGGACTGAATCACAGCCTTCTGTTGTTTCATGTTCGACTAGATGACTTCGTCCTTGAACGCCAACGCGGTTATGGCTTTTTGATGGCCATTGTAGTCTCTCTTTATGGTGCCTGATTCAACATTCCACAGCCTGGCAATTCCATCAGAAGATGCTGAAAATTGTTTAAAATTTTAGCCATGCACTTTTATCAGTGGTACAAAAAACAGAATTCACTTAAGCACTAACTCACCTGTTAGAACATACTGAGAATCAATACTAAAAGCAGCTTTCCAAACCCATCGTTGAGCATATTTCAACTCCTGATAGAGGGAAAAGTCAGCAGTTTTCCAGACTCTGGCTGTCTGATCAGCAGAGGTGGTCACCAGAAGGGTGGAATCAGGGCTGAACTCACAGCTGAGGGCGTATTTGTTATGGGCGACTATTTTGTGTTTGGGGTTGAGTTTGGTGCGTTCATCGCCTCCGCTGTTCGTCAGCGACCAAATGTAGCAGTGTCCTTTGTTGTTGACGGCGGCCATGTAAAAACCTTCTGGGTCGATGCAGATGTCTTGGATGGACGCCTCCGCCTCTGGAATCTGAATTATTCAATGTTTTTCTTTTTTCATTCTGGCCGGCTTCAATTAAATGTCAAAAGCTTTATAAAAAAATGAAAAGTAAGCACCAATTGCTCGTTATGATCCGTTTTCAAATCCCACAAATGAATGACTCCGCTCTGATCGCCGACGACCAACTCCGACTGATTCGGATGCAATCTCACGCAATTAACGGGCGCCGAAACCTGAAAAATCCTTTGGCACTGCCAATTCCTCGCCCTCAAATCCCAAATCCTCGCGCTGCAATCCTCCCCGCCCGTGTACATCCACTTCCCGTCTTCTTGAAAACCTATCCCCGTTACGTTTTTTGAAACTCCTTCGTAGTTAATTACGGGATTCGGATTCTTCGAATTGAATTCGTAGGTGAGGATCTGTTGGTAACCCGCTGCTGCTATTCTCTGCTTGTCCGGAGTTATTTCCAAATCGTTGACTTGCTGTGGTTGCTGCTAAGGAAACGTGTTTTCAGAGTGAAGAAACGCACGGCAGTTTTTTCATTGGCCGGATTTCAGAAAATTTAAAAAAGGATACGGAACCCGCATGCTGGAAAGTTCGTTGGCAGACGCCCGTTTTGGCGTGCCATAATTTCACTGTGTGGTCATAACCGCCGGTCGCCACGATAACATCGCTGTTGTTAGTTGATTCCGATAACATGGTCATGGACTCAACTTGTAAACAACCAAGTGGCACTAGAACGACAATTACCGTCGTTGTGTTTTTACTCTATGGAATATTTCAAATTGCGCGCGCGATTGGTTTCCGCTTCTTTATTATTACGCCGATTTACTTTCATATTTTATTACTTATTATGAAATAACCAACAAATCGAACTGACGAAGACTTTTTTTTTAAAACTAAATTGAGTTGAAGATGGAAAATTAATATGTAAATTTTGCTAAAAGGACTTACATGAGGTTGCTAAAACAACTTGACCGTTGCCAGGTGAAACTACTTCACTTTTGATCGTTACTTTCGGTTACCTTTCATTTAAACGGGTTATAACCGCTGAAAATTTATAATGTTTCATACTTAAACATGTCTTTTTTATAATCGAAGGATTGAGTAAACAGTGCGTGTACTCACGTTTTTGGTAATGAATCCAGATGAACTGGCAAAAGTCCCCAAATCCAAAATTCTTCGAGGTTTGGACTTTTTAAAGATTCTTCCACCTCAAACGAGACTGTTCGAGAGCATTTCCTCTTCGGGCAGTCACTCTTCGGAATTATCCGGGCCGTTTTCCGAAGTGGTGTACACAAAGGAAGTGGAGAGCAAAAGAATAGCGAAACAGCTCTACGGGAAAGACTTATACACCGCCTTCTCTTTCTCGTCCGAGTTCAAATCGGCCGTGGAAGAATTGAAAAAGAAAACGTTGGAGGAAAATCCTGATTATTTCAATACAGAGAATATCGTCCGCGAACCGAAATGCGAATCTTCTGAGTTGAGCCAAAGCGAAGTGAGCTCCGTTGTGTACGAATCCATTCCCTTCCCGGGCATCGATTACGAAGTGAGCAAAGATGAGGCCGAAGAGGCAGAAGAGGCGGAAGACAAAAGGAAAACCAAAGCCAGGTTTTGGCTGGACGAAGACGAGGCCTTCGACGCCATGTCGGGCTACTGGAGGATGTTGATGGTGTTCGACAAGTTCAGGATTTCTCCTCCGTGGTACGACGCTTATGCAGAGGGACAGGTGCACTGGTTGCAGACGAAACCGATATCTTCTCAAGTCCTCGAAGATTCCAGAAGAAAATGTCTTAACTGGTTGAACAAATACTTCGACAACTGATTGGGACGCATTCAAATGAAAACTTTGTTTAGCCAAAAGAGTTATCCAAACCAGCAGACGATATTTTCAGTTAACCTGGGAAAAATCTAAAGTTAAAAAGACCATTTGTTTTTACTGTATTTATTTCGATATTATTAAAAACTTGTATACAAACACATGGCTGAAAGTTCATACACAAATTATTAATAATATTCGGATGTATAAATAATTCATATTTTGCATTTGTAACATAATAAAATGAATTATTAGTAAAAATGTGATAAAATTGGTGAAATGACGCGGGAAAACAAAAAAACAATAAGCGCTTATTGATGGAATTAACTCTAATGACGAATGGAACTGACTCTAATTAATTACTAAAATGAAGGCGAACCACCAAAATGGCTGATTTGGTGTCTCCTTTTTCTCTTAATATAATTTATAAAGCGTTTAACATTAAAATTTTCTCTTTAAAAACTTCAACACAAAGATGCAAATTATACCTACAATAATCTATACTTTTCTAAATATTTATCTGAAACACTATCTATGTAAATAATATATTGCAATCTGTATAATATTATAAGAAATCTTAATTTCAAAAAATAGATTCTCTAAAATCTTTAATTCGGGCACAATTGCTTTTTATATTAATCTAAATACTAATTACAGTATATGAAATGTTTAAATTACACTTTTATAAAAATTATATATGTATAAATTAACATTAAAGTACAATTTTTACTAATTAAGCACGTAGTTTTAGTAAATATATGGGAATAATGTTATTTATTTATTGTATCTTCGTGCAGTATCTGACTTTTTTTTAGTTAAAGTAAAATTATTAATAAATATTATATATATATAAATATATAAATGAAATTTTTTATATATATATTATGCAATATAACATACTGAAATAATACGTCTGCATTTTATTAGTTTTTCTCAAAAGATGCGGTAATGAATTTTTTATGATTTGTTATAAATTATTTTTTTCACTTTATTTTTAATTGAGTAATAATTTTATACATAAAAATATAAAATGAGAATGTTCTGCTTTTGATGAATCTCCTGAATTCTCCATTCAGATTCATTATTTAAATATGAATATCGAAAAATAAAACTGAGAATGAAAAGCGATTTTCATCCGCATTCTTTTGAAAAACATTTTTCTCAATCAGATTTCTTAGAAATGAATTTCAAAAACTCATTAATTTAAATTAATCATTTTTTGATAGCGTAAAAATATGTCACAGAAATTA
Source organism: Brueelia nebulosa (assembly GCA_028293925.1). Lineage (NCBI taxonomy): Eukaryota > Metazoa > Arthropoda > Insecta > Psocodea > Philopteridae > Brueelia > Brueelia nebulosa. The sequence goes on from JAQIBA010000083.1 coordinate 140,503, forward strand.
ATAATTAATTAAGAACACAACAAAAATAAATTAAACAAAATTTGGCATTTCAATTAAAAATTAAATTGAAAACGCAATCAAAAACAATATTATACAAAAATGCATTTATTAACCTAATTAAGAGTGCATATCCGAATCGGAATATATATGAAAAAATGATTGCATATTACACATGCACATAACCGTTGCTCAAAAATATTTTGCACCGATTACCAAATATTAATACATAATGCATCACATAAATTGGGCCCTTATTGTTAAAGTAAAAGCAGTATTTTTATGAGTTTATAGATAATAACAGTTACAACATTTATTTGATTAATCGTTAATAAACTACTAAAGCATATCTGGAAAAGTTTCTCTAAGACATGAATAAACATATTATGTAAACGTTACTGCTGTGTCTGCTTTTATAGTGTCTTTTAATCATACTTTACATACATTATTCTATCTTATATTCATAGCAGTATAATATCTACTCTTGAAAGCCCTTTCGTATTAACAACACATTAAAAGTTTCATCAATACATTTTTTTGCGATGTGATAATCTCAGAGCACAGAAAAACGTTGAAAGAGAAAATACACAATTCGTCCACTTTAAAACGCTTAGAAAACAAAAACAGAGGTGAAAATTCAAAAAATCTCGAAAGGAATTGGGAGAAATGAGTGGAAAGCAGATGAGCACAAATAAGAGGATCAAATATTTAAGAGATCAAAAAAGAGCAGACGAAACAAATCGAGTTCAAAGTTAATTAAAGAAACAACGTCGCATTGGCAAATTCATAAGAAAAAAAGGAGAAGCTGAACAATAAAAAACAAAAATAGTATAAATGGAAATACAAAGAAGAATTTTTGAGCATTTGAATGAAAAAAATATTTATGTATAGAAAATTTGAAATGAAAAGAAGAAAAAATGGAAGTGAATTAAAAAAAAATTAAACTTCTCCATCGAAATAAAAAACAAAGAATAATAAAGCGGATTTTTGGTTAAAAACATTGTCATTCTGAAAATATAAGAAAAAGATTTCCACGAACACAAAAGAGAAAGAAACATTATAAAAATGAAATATAAACGACAAAATGATAAAAGCACAGACAGAAAAGACACGTGACTTTGATTCCTTTGGAAAGCTCAAAAATTTTACCATTCATCTTTTGATGAACACAAACCTTTTACTGTTTGCGTTTACACTTACTTTTTCCATTTAATCCGATGTTTGAAACGGATGTTCTGCTCAACACCTCCTCAGCTCCACCACGAGCTTCTCGCTGAGCTTTACTCTCTCGCCCTCATTCATCTGAGATCTTAGACTTCCTGGGCCGACCTCGGGGTTTCGCTCAGCTTTATTTGATTCACGTCTGCCTGAATTCCGTTCACTGCTGCCGTTTGGTGGTCTCTCCAAGGCGTTGTGAGGAACTTCAACCTCTGACGAGGAGAACAAAGATACGCAGTAGTGTAAACTCATAACTGCCAATGTTTTGTGAAGGTTAATTACCTGAAGAAAAGTTCCGGGGGTGACGATCAACTTGTAAATGGCCACGCCGGGAATCATGGCCACGCTGGACATGGCAATGGCCCACCCCAAAACGTTGGCCCACGTCGGATAGACGTACTCTTCGTAAGACAGCGGCTCATAGCCCCACAGCCCGTACACGATTATGAACTGAAAGGAAAGAGCAGTGAGGTCAGGCGATGCTTTCTAAACTCCGCCGAAGGGAATACCAACCAGTAAGAACAGAGGTGCTGCGAATTTCCAACAGATTCGCCAGTACAGTCCTGGAGAAAATCCGATCATGTCTTTGATGTCATCGCAGAATCTTTTATTCCCTGAAAAAATTATTTCAATTGTACAATATGACGTGTGCAGAATTCACAAAACTCAGTCTTTTCTAACCGTAAATCCAAGCGACGGCGATAGACTCGAAAAGCACCGCGAATAGCATAGAATAACCGGCTGCGTAGCGATCCAATAAGTGGAAGAAGTAAAATCCGCCCTGAAAGAAGGAACTTCCATTAGAGGGCATTCCACTAAATGGAGATTATAGAATAATATTGAATTATACTCACTTGGGCGCAGGATGCTAGGCCCACAAGAAAGTACAAACTGAAGAGGCAAAGGACGAATATTTCTCTGTTGCGGCCGATTAACGGAAATTCATCACTTAAAGCTGTTATAATGGCTTCTGATCCTCCAAACTATAAATAAATAATTTTAAATAAAATCGTGAATGAATATTTACAAATTTTTAAAATTAATGTCACCATTGGTTAAAATCTGCCAAACTATTTTTAACGTTTTTATTTCAGTATTTCCATATTTATTTATTTATTTATCTATTGACTATGTGTGTATATCTATTTATGTGTATTTTGCATTCAAGTATTTCTTACCGAGCTATCAAGGCCCAAAGTTAAAAGCATCATGAAAAATATCAGGGCCCAGAAAATGCTTCCGGGCATGGTGGCGATGGCGGCCGGGTACACAATGAAAACCAAACCGGGGCCCTCTGTGGCCACTTCCTGAATGGGCCTGTTGGAGGCGTGGGCCATGTAGCCCAGGACAGAGAAGATGACGAAGCCAGCTATGAAACTCGTCGCGGAATTGATAACGCTCGTCACCAAAGCATCCCTGAAAGAAGGCGATGAGTTGAAAAGAGAAAAAGGGAAAAAGAGAAGAGAAAATGGCGGTTTGAAAAGGAGAACGCACTGATAAACGTTGTTGTGGTATTTGTTGTAGGAGGCGTAGGCAAGCAGAACGCCGAAGCCGGGCCCAAGGGAGAAGAATACCTGAGTGGCGGCGTCTACCCACACCTGGAAGCGAAGAGGAAATTAAATTTGAACTTCCCATGAATTTCTTATCCCCAACTAATAACTTCCGGATCGGGAAATATGAAAATGTAAACAATTTTCCGACAGTTACCGATAACTAAAAACCGACGGGAAATCTGATGAACAAACAACCCCAAACGTTCTTAACCCTTTAACGAAATTGGAGTAAAATTCCACCGATTTTAGAGTTTCGAGTCTTTTTAAAATTGATTAATGAAACTTATAGGAGATTTTGTTCTGCATAAAAATGGCGGTTTTAACAAGAGCCTCACCCACAGTGAAAATATTTCTGTATTATCTGTAAAAAATAGTAGTTTGAATTTTTTATTCCAATTTCATGTTTAGCTTACGAAGATGAAATTTCGCGCTTTAACGTAATTTTATTTAAACACTTTTGAGGGTTTAATTTATATTAAAAATGAGTAGAAACGAATTTGGAATGGCCCAAATGGCCGTCTCTCAGTCAAAAGAAGTTCTCGAATTATAAAAAAAAGCTCGAGAGCAGAAATGGGTGAGGGCGCGGATTGTGGTTTTATGTCGGGCTGAGAACGGGCGCTCGACATATTCATAAGAAAAGCTTATTTCTTTGGAAGGTAACGACCGGGAAACATAACATTTCCATTTATGAAATTTTTTTGCTTTGAAATTCACAACGGATGTCAGGACGTGACTTCCTTCCTAAGGACGACGCGATTTCAACTTCGGGTTTCACCGCATATCTGCTCTAGATAAATTCGCATAAAATCTACAGCTGACAAATGAAAACGATTAAGCGATCATTGCATTGGGAACAGCTTTTGCCCAATTTTTTTGTTCATTATCTTTTTATATTAATGTAAAATCTCACCTCCGCTTTTGTTATAACGGAAAAGTTGGGACTCAAATAGTATTTAATGCCTTCGAGAGAGCCAGGTAGAGTAATTCCTCTGATTAGAAGTATGAGAAGAACTATGTATGGGAATAAAGCGGTGAACCATACAACCTAAAAAAATCAAAAAATAAAATAAAACTTATTGTTTTTTAAAATTCAAACCAGAAAGTGACGGGGAAATATACAAAATACAATACCTTTCCTGAAGTTTTTATTCCTTTCCAAAGACTGAAATAGCAGATAAAGTAAACGGCGAACAAACACAAAGCAATGTCCCATTTAATGGTACCAAGGTCATGAAGTCCGGAGCTTTTGTCCAGTTCGAGTATACCCCGCCTGGAACCAAATGTCAGAAAGTGTGAGCCCACGGGGAATGTTAGATTCTTTCGAGCGAGTCAAAAGTACCCACGTGAAATACTCCGAAGCGGCTGAAGTGTAATTTTCAGGTCTGATGTCGGTTCCGGAAGAATTAAAGCTGCTGTCAGTGGTGCCATTGCCGGACCAGATGTTTAAATCGAGCTGAAAGCGGTAATCACTTGTGTAGGAATTATGGGACTATACACTGTTACCCGGTTATCGGTCCGCTTAAACTTCTAACCTGTCTGCACCTAGGAGTGTTCCAGGGATTGTCGCAATTCGTCCAGGGAAGCATGTCGGTGAAGGAGGCGAAGAAGAACCGAAGAGCCCAAGCGATAATGACGTTATAGTAGAAGTCCACGTAGAAAGCAATGAGAGCGACCGCGTAACCTATACCTGCGATGAATGCGAAATGAAAATGATTAGGGGGTCGAGAGGAAGCGGGAAAAGGAGGGTAAGAAGCTCTTTTCAGTCAAAGGAAACACCACTCCGCAAAGGGGGAAGAAAGTGAAAGAGAAGAGAGAAAGGTGAAAAATATAAAAAGTCACGAGGCTCTGATTATAATGGTGACGACTGAAGATTTTATAACGATGAGCAGAGTGAGTTGATTTCTGAACAGGAAACTAGGGTCCAAACGGAAGCGTTCCCGCCATTGACTTTGGCTCCCTCCCCTCCCTCCCCCTCCCCCCGGGCCCGAACACAAGGATTAAAAGCTTTTCTCATGGAATGAAGTAAGTTAAGAATAAATCTCTATTTCTCTTTGTATGGGATTTCTCCTCGACAAATATTTCCGGCGGATTTAAAAGAGCACTGTTATAGTACCTTTCAGGAGAGGGACGAGCCTTCCCCAACACGTGATGGATCCTTTTCGGTTGAACTGCCCCAGTGCGAGCTCCATGTAAAACAGGGGGATTCCTCCGATGACGAGCATGATGCAATAAGGGACGAGAAAAGCGCCTGAAATTCAAAAATTAACTATGCAGATATAACATTAAAATCCTTGAAAAACAGGGATTCTGGGCTTTTCCGGGGCCCCAAAGAGTGAATCGATACCCGCACAGTATTCCGATATTTAAATTTCCTGACAAAAGTCCGAAATACATCGGCTAAACTGGCGGTTAGAATCTAATCATGGTTGCTAATAACGAAGTTAAAACTTTCTCGATGAATTTACTATAAAAGCTGTTCTCTTCAGAGCTCCACTTTCGAGTGAAAAATAATGAGGGGGCGAATATCCGCTCGAAGTCCGCAAAATTTAATGGCTTAAAACTAAATTAGAGTTTAAAAAAGTTTTCAAACGAAAATGACGTTGATGACGTGACTTCACTGTGATGAATCTTTTACAGTGTGAATACAGGAGACTTTCCTTTAGAAAAAATGGTCAAAATGTAAAGCTCTTAATGAAAAGGTTCCTCAAGAAGGAATATAAAGCTCATCGCTTATTCCGTATTAGAAACCTCTGGCGTAATTCCCAGGGTGTAATAAGGCTAAAAAATCTCAAATGAATTTCACAGACGTGAATCAAACGCAAAATTTAATTTCCTGTTCTTTGAGGAAAGAAAACGCTGGAGGATTTATTCACAGAGACCAAAACACGCATGAAAAGCTGTTCGGTCTTCTGTAAACTTATCGAATGCGTCTTCCATTTTAAGGCATGCGCCTTGCGGGTGAAACCAAAAGTCCGGCAACAGCATTAACAAAAATAAATAAATTAAATAAAAATTATTGAACTTGACTGAAAGCTAGCCGTCAGTCAGAAGCTCTAAACTCTGCAATAAAAGCATGAAAAACTATTTTTTAAAATTTTTTCTTCCCACCCTACCGACCATGGAAGTGCACGCCCCTCATACATAAATTCGACTTCATGAGTCGCCATTTTATTCCTTCACAAGTTGGGTTTTCATTGGAAATTAAAATGTCATTGGAAATGGTGAATTCGGTTGAGAAGACCATTTTCACTTTGAACTCCCCTCCCTCGAAAAAAGGAAAACTTTTTCCCAGAGGATTTCCCTCAAGGAACTGAACGTTCTTAAATCTGGCTTCCTCTCACGATTGAAAAGTAATTCCCGAGGATTTCGCCCCCCTTCCTTTCCCTTCTCCCCTATCACCCTCTCCCACCTATTGTCCTTGCTTTCTATTCCATTTTTAAAAGAGCTCCCAGGAATTATTCCCGATTGCGCTAAACTATTTCTTAACTTCATATCTCACGTCGTGTTTTATTAATGGCTGACGACGAGAACAGAAACTAATTTGAAAACAACTCCTCTCCCCAGTATTTAAAATTGTTCACTCCATAAAGAAAATCACGTAATCTTTGGTCAATTCAATGTCACTGGAGCGGACGGAATAAAAAAAGACCGTTAGGAGCTGTCGAAATCAAGCATCGGTGCATTCAATGACGTCATCAATTGTTTGAACCAATCAAAATTCGGTGCAAAGGCTAATGAACCAATCAAATTGGAGAAGGTCAAAGACCTAAGCAAACTGCAGAGGGAGGGGGTGTAATTATTAAACTGCCAAATTCAAAATCCGAGAAGGCAGTGTGAACGTAAAATGACTGTGACGCCTTCTTTGACGAAACTGGGCGTAATTCAACAGGTTGATAAAAATCTCAAAGCTTTAAACGGTAATTGACTTCTATCCGATGATGTCTTTTTTATCTCCTTATGAATTTCTCTTAAAGTCCGTGAAAGTCTTTCTCTCTCTTTCCCCTTTTTGAATTGTAATTTTCAGGAACGATTTTCCTCTTTTTTTTGACCGAACGAAGTGGAAATATTATCCAGGCCCGGGACGAGCAGCGTTCGACGGGGGTGAAAAAGCAATTTTTCAAGTGATATTTTCGTTGGCTTAGGAAGGGTTTTAAAAGTGTAAAGTGTTGTAGCGAAGCCCCTTCCACCACTCTTTTTCGATTTTTTATGGGACGGTTTCATATCGCCTCCTGCGGCAGTTTGCGACGTTTTTAGGTGCGTTTTCATGAAAATTAGTCACCTTAACTGGTGCTGGTTTCTCTGGGTTTCCCGAGAGCTTTTGCAGTCACCCCCGGGGGGTTGGTTTCGGCCCAGAGAAAGCCGAAAATTTCACCAGAGGAAAAATGTTTCGGGAAGAAGATCTATTTTAATATTGCACTCATCGTCCTTATTTCTACCGTAATTAATCCATTTAAAACCAATTAAACATCTACGAAATTTTTTATTTAACCTTATTAATTGGCAAAATTCGATGTCTTAACATAGAACGTGGAGCATCGTTACATCGTTTTTCTTATGTTTCCTTATGTAAAATCCGCGTTGTTGATAAATACCCTATCATTATTTTCCAATAAAGCAAGTTTTCAACAAACAGAGATTGAAACGGGGTAAAAACAATTGTTGGAGAGCAACGGCAGCTCCCCCCTCATCGACAGATTGTCCAAGTCACGGATTCTTCCCCGGGCCAGACACTTTCGAGTGTGAAAATGGTCTCTCGACTCATAATTAAGTTTTCTCTTTAATAATGTCGCCTGATCAATAGACCTTTGCTCTTTTCCCTTCCCCCTCCCGCTCCATCCATAATTATTTCCTTTTTTGCTCCTCCTCCGTCTTCCCGGCATTTTCGTTATATAATTATTTTGATATTTTCATCCCCTGTGCAACCTTTGTTTTAACTCTCGCTTTCAACCCTTTATGTGGAACCCTGAATATGTTGTCATTCATGAAAATCCTAGACTGGGTCACATTCACCTTAAAATTTTCATAGAGAGTAATGTCAATAAGACCTGGTTTGTTTAAATGTATGAAGGCAAACGAGTGATTCGAGAGGTTTGGCCACTCACCCCCTCCATTTTTGTAGCAAAGGTACGGGAACCTCCAGACATTGGCCAGGTCGACAGCGAACCCGATGACCGACAGCAGGAAGTCCACCTTCTTCCCCCAAGTCTCTCGTTCCTCCGTGTCTCCCATTTGAAGAGGCCGTTTTTTTCTACTTTTGGTCATGCCTCTTTGCGATTGACTCACTCCCAATAGTCACCTTTATTGCTGAAACAATTTTTTTTTATTAATGGCGTGAAAGTTCTTGTTAAGCAGTAATCAGGGGGTAATGAATTTCAAAATCCAGCTAAGGATGGGAGGCTGACAAGAAAATGAAAAACACCGCCGAGAAAAATTAGGCATTTGAACGTTAAAACAAGAATAAGGGTTAAAATACAAAAAACCGGCAAAAGAGATAAAACTTAGAAAACTACTTTTTATTAATTTTTTATTTTTAAGGAACTCTCAGAATATTTTGCACGCGGTGTATTTTTATTGGCTTTTTTGAGGAGATAAGAGATTCTGTTGTTTATATCTAAGGTTATGGGTCACCATTCCATTGTACGCATCGGAAATAACTTATGACTAAAAATAACAGGAGTCACTTTGCACTTTTTTATTTTTATACTTAATTTTTTACTATTATTTTTAATACTTTTTTTAGTTATATACTTCGTTATATTTTTTCATTAATACATTTATATTATATTTAATACTTTTTTAACTTTTAATACGTAGCGTAATAAAAAAGAAAGAAAAGCGGTAACGAGAGGCCTTGAGTGGAAAAACAATGCCATTGTTTGAATAGGATTCCACAAATGTGATGAAGAAGGTCGTACTGTCCTAAATGTGACCGTAAATTCTGGAATGCGCTTCGTATTCCCGGCGTTCATTCCATATCAGCCCAAACACTATCATCCTCTTATAGTTAACCACAGACACTCACAGGTCTCTGTCTTCATCATCGACAAACGACATCACCATTCGAGAAACAACTGCAGAATTACACCTCCCGCCCGAAGAGTCCCTGACCAAAGCTCGATAAGAAATCTGACCTCTAGGTTTTAGAGTTGGCAATGCACTGATCCTCGAGTTCTGCTTTCGACTCGAATAGTGGTTGACCTTAGTCGGGAATGATACCTGTTCGTTGTGGGATCGGTTGGGAATCGAAGTGGGGAAGCTGATTCTGGCAGCTTAAGGAGCTAAATTGGCATTCAGGTATATTTTGGGTGTTGCATTGGTGACAATTTGTTATGATTTGGATAAATGGGTGACCTTTGAACCTTTTCCAGGTCCTTTGCATTGATTTAAGCGTAAGCATCTCTGAGTTCTGCATTGGAAACCCTGTTAAAAAAGTGGGAAAAAGCGGGGGTGGAAATTCGGTGGAAAAGGCGAAGGAGGGGTGTGAAGGCATCAAAGAGAGGAGGGCGGGACGAATAATGAGGCGATATGGAAATGACCGCGACTAATGGATGTGACAGAAGAAGGACTCTTGATCACTTTTTGTCACAAACTTCAATTTCCCTTCCTGACACCTGCTTTGTTTTTCCATTCAATCCGTTTTCACTGACCGAATACCAGGAAAGGTATCAAAAGGGAAATCAGTTTTGATTTTCGAATGGTTTGGCTGGTGCCCATAGCATGTGCACCCACGTTTTATGATTATGATTAAGCACTGTATAATGAAAAATATATTCCTTTTTGACATACTTTTGGAAGGAAAAGCAGTTATGTTCATTCTATGAACGGGGGGAAAGGCAAAGGCGCCCTCTAGGAATTTTGCCTGCCAGAGCAAGAAAATAATCCACCGCCTCCCGCAAAAGTGTGGTTTTTTAATAATTATTCAAATAAAAATAATTTGTTTAACTATTATTAAAAGTATAATGTTTTTAGTAAGAGTATTACACGATATATTATTAATGCATTCACATCAGGAGACTTAATGTCAGATTATATCAAAAAAAACAGTGCCAAATTTTTTGTTAACAATTTATTTTGTTCTCTTTCTTTATTTTTTTCTCGTTATCCTTCTCTTATTATCATTTTCTTCTCACCTTTTTCTCTTCTCTTTTTATTCTTTTCTTATTCTTATTCTCTTCTTGTTCGCTTTTACATTTGTTATTATTGTTTTCGTATCCTTTTCTTGTTTGTTTTTGTTCTGCAAAATTTGTAAACGAAATCTATAATTTTTTTAATTTTACAATTTTTTCTCTGATGTTCAATTTAAGTTTTGTGAATTATTTAAATAACAATTTAAATTGTTTTTTTTTTATAATTAATTGGCTCAATGATTAATAAAGTTGCTGATTTATAATATCTTGTTAAACAGAAAAATGAAAGTTTTTCCTCTTTTTAAGTGTTCAGAAGAGAAAGGAACAAAAAACGACTATTTGCATATAAAAAAACGAAAGGAAAAGAAATGTTGACATTGAGAATAAGAAAAACTAAATTACCGGCAGAAGCGGTTCGAAAAGTTAAAAAAAAATTAATGAAAAATAACTTAAAGTATAATAAATTAATTTAAAAAAAAACCCAAGGTTAAGTTTAACCCTTGTGTTGTTGCAGGAAAAATAATCTGTGAGTAACAGATCTGTCTATTGCATTTGTACTATAGAGTGAATGACCATGAGTGCTACACTTTCCATTTTCCATTTATTAATTATAAATAAGTTATTTCTTTTCATTCTTTTAACTTTTACATATTTTATTTCTAAATAAAATATCATACGCTTAAATCTCACTGCTGATTTGAAGGATTCATTTTTAATGTTAAACGAATTATTACATACGATTAAATTCGAATTAACAACGCCAATATTCGCTCACTTTGCTGTTAAAGAAAGTTTAAACCGAAAAGACTAAAAAGCGGACGACGGCAATGGAGACGTCAATCATCAGCCTGAAATGGCAATGTCGTTGGCTTTCAGCCATTTATGTCACCGTAAATTATTAATTAATTAATAAACTTAAATTTTTAATTACGTTTGATATCATTAATCTCTATATAATCTGACCAGGTATAATTTAATTTTTTCAGAATTTGTGAACAATTATTGTACAGAGTCAATCTGGGTGACGGTGGGAAATGAAATTTTGGGGGTGAAAAACCCCCCAAAAAGTGAAAAATGGCGAATAAACTCACCTGTTGATTACGGGGTCCATGGCAGATACACCACGAAGTGGCAACCGAGTCCAACTACGAGTTGCTTTGTCCCATGAATCGTGCGACTGCACATCGTCTGAATTTTCCCCTACAACAAATGCCACTACCCTCAGCAGTTTCCTCTCCCCTTCTGATTCCTCCGCAGCGCTCAATGGTCGCCTTCTCTCATTTTGACTTTCCCAATCGCTGATTAGGCCTCTTTTGAGGTGGCTCTGTTTCATGTTTAGATTCTCGGAGAAGGTATCTTTCTTCTTTGCTCTGAAGAATAAAAAAATCAAGCGCCTTAGTTCATCAAAAGTTAACACAAGGGTTGATTTTTTCAAAATTATACTTTTTGCAACATCGGATAAGAATTTTAGCAGTTTCTTTTTTCCGGTTGGCCGACTTATCTTTACCAAAATAGTAGAGTAAAAAACTTTGTCTCTGATCATTTTAATATATATCATCCGCCATCTTACATTTTTTATCTCCTTAAAAATTGCTGTATTTTTACCTGAAAAACAAGTCATGAATTAAAATTTGCCGAGGTTTTTTTAATCCGTCCTTTAGAAATTAAAATAACAACGTGATGTAAGTAATAAAAGTAATTTTTCAGTTATTTAAATCGGGTTTTTGTCCTCCGAGAAAGTAATGCAGCTAATCTAAATGCAATATCGTGGAACGGACTCTGGGCGTTGACGAAAAGCATGTCCAAACTTAGAAGGCTCAAGGACGACTCCCTGATCGAAATAAGAAACTGGACGCACTGGGACACAGGAGGGAAGGAAGTAACGAGTAGATATCCTGAAGGATCATCATCACAAATCTTGGCAGAATTTTAAGTACCGAGAGCCAACAAAGAACCGATTCATCCGATGAGCAGATTCAAATGAGAAGAAACTCCGAAGCAGAAACCATTGAACTTTCTCGTATAGAATATAAACATAAAAACAATATAAATGTAAATATAAAAGGGATTAAAATATTACAAAATTTCCTCTTGGAAGGAAGGAGCCATTTTTGTGTAAAAAACTCTCCCTTCAGCAGCCGAACTATTATTTTCATCTGTAGTAATTAAACTGTATGTTGTTAAGCTGTATCTGTTCTAATAGAAACAGATTTATGGTAATTGCTTGTAATAAATGGTTTTTAGTCCGTCTCTATTTTATTATCATGATTCATTCGTATTTATCATAGCTTGGATCTGGAAATTATACAAAAATTAAATCTAAAACACAAAAATTAAAACAATAATAATTAAAAATATTATTAAAGGCTTTTCAGCAGCAAATAAAATACTAAAATTAGAAAGCGTGCTTCAAAGGATCGAAAATTGATTATTTATAAAGAGTTGATTTAAACTATAAAAAAGAAGCATATTTAATGTCTATTATTAAAAATTATCTTCTTTGAAAATTGCTGCTAAAATATGCCACATACTTTGTAAAAAGCTACGATTAATTTTTATAAGCAAAAAGGTTAGCAAGAAATCCCGCGATTCTCAAGCGGGAAAAGCGGGTTGATGAAAAGTCAAGTCAAGAAGTTCGAAGCAAATCTTCCCAACGGACATAAACGTCATTTTCGTTTCCGGTGCGACTGCTTTTTTGGGGCCCCTAAATTTGATATCGTTCGCCTCAGGTCAAGATGGCCGCCAAAACATTGCATAAAATTTTAAAAGAAGCCAAGATTTTAACTTCTAGTTCTTTAGAGGAAGTACAGACGAGGTCGATCGTATCAAAACAGTCTGGGGCATTTTGTGCGCAACCTAAGCGTGTACCTCTCGGACTTCTTCGAGTTATAATTACAGTAATTCCGGGACTTCTTATAGGCGCAGGCATAAGTAAAACCATGGCAAATTTTCTAGAAGAAAATGACCTGTTTGTTCCTTCAGACGATGACGACGATGATGACTGATTAAATTATTAAGAATGTCCACATAGTAAACGTACGTATTATTTTTGAGGTTTTACTTTTTAAAAAATGATATTAATTAGGTGTTATCTACTTTCAGGCTTTGATTGCTTTTTTTTATTTTCACTCCCTTTCAGTTTGGTGATGAATTTTTGCATCATTCATTCCCAAGGCTTCTGTTTCCAATAGAAATATGAACATGTAAACTCAAATAGTTTTATGATTTACCATTTCTAGTCATATTTATTGAAATTTCTTAATTGAAAGAAAATTATATTTATTTTTGTAACACATCACCAATAAACTCAATGTCTGATTGAATTATTTTATATTTATTTAAACTTAATGTGTAAAGTTCTTTTCTCCAAATGAACACTTCCTGCAGTTCCTACATCAGGTCAAAATCCTCATAATTTTTTAGTACAGTAGACATTAAGTTTTTAGGCAAACATTTACTATAGATGAAGTACTTTTGTGTTGTCTGAAATTCTTTCAGAAGAATTCAATAAAATAAGTTGAAACTTGAATATTTTTTGCTTTTTTATGGGATGTTTCTCATTAATAGGATTAGTTTTCAAGCAAAGCATTTAACTTTTCCATAGTTGTTGCAATATTGCTTTTCTTTACTTCTTGACAGTGTTTATGACAGTTAATAAAAAGTAATGAATAAATATAATTTTTAATTATTTAATCAAAGAAGGTACCCCTTTTTTTGCTTAACTTTCAATAGATAAAAATGTCTCCGGTCCTCAGTAAAACATCCTAAAATAAATATCACAAATACCTCACCTGTAGGCTTACTTCCATACTTTAAGAATTTTAATGCCACACTAAATCCTCCTCAAAGAGAAAATCACTGAATTAAAATCTTCGATCCGTTCTCATAATAATCTGCTGATTGGAAAAAGTCTGAAAGGAAAAGTTTTCAATAAATTCAACGGCCTTACAAGTTTCGATCTATTGATTAATATTAATAACAACAACCAAAAAAACAATTGTACTTGAAGATTTGAAATTGGAATGCATTCTCTAAAAATACAATGTTATTCTGAAGTATCGCTTCTTAATCACCATTCGCTCTTCTGCTCATTCGGCGGCCCTTCGCGAGAGAGCCCCATTTTGTAACAAACACTAACACTTTTTAAATCCATTCACACTTCGAAGAATACATAATCGATAACAAAATCTAAGAATTTCATATCTTACAATTGAAAATTTCCTAATAAAAACTCTCAACTCCTCGGAGTTACTTTGTGCCAGCAAAACAACTCCGGGCCAACTTTAATTAAATCCTTTCCCCATAAAATCACTCCCAATTGATGGCCATCAAAATGACGGTTCGTTTCAATTTGTTTCTGCAAAACGCCGTCGGCCTTTGCTTTTACAAAATATGGATGAAATGAAGAGAAGAAATGCGTGAGGGGACAATCCGCTAGCGAAAAGATGACGGCAGTCACTCGTGAATTTCCAAACAGTCACGTAATTGACAATGTGTTTTATCTATTAATGATCAATTTTGGAGGAGAAAACGGTTTTGGCGTTGTCTTGTGCGTATATAACCTAAGGCCTTCGTTGAGAGTGGATGACAAAATGAAAAATGAGATGTGAATAAGTCAGGAGAAGTAAAGAATCTATTAAACTTTTTCTCGGACTTTGGCCACCGTTTCTCTTCTTTAAATAATTATACAAATTTGGTCAAGAAATCTACTTAATAAAAGTTTCAGTGAAAAACTTAAAGTGTGCAGACAAATATTAGGTTGAGTAAATGACAGGGAAATGAAAAATATAAAAAATCTTTAATGAAAGATTAAATGAAATTGCATTCTGTGCAAAGGAACGATATAATCTATTTTCCCCCCTTTTAGAAAAAAGGATTAGAAAACCGTACAAAAATGCCTTCAGTTTTTTTACTTATAAAGCAAGCAGTCATTTTGACTGGGTAGGGCAAATTATTCTAAAAAGAAAGCAAAACTTAAAAGCGCACTAAAAAAAACATTATAAAATTGGATAAAATAACAGCGAGACTTATCATTGGCAATTTGCAGTTATTTTTAAATAAATTCTTTTGACCTAAATTATGCCTTAGGGGCAATTCAATAAAAACCGTCCAACCCGGGTAAAAACTAAATTTTTTAATGATAACCTGGTTCTTCCCCTCCTTTCTCTCCTGTCTGGAATAGGTCTTCCTGGTGGTCATAAAAAATGAAAAACATGACTGCTTTTACCTTTCTGCGGCGGACTGTAAATGTATCCAATTACAGAGAAAGAACAATTTCATTGTACAGGCAACCGATAAAACCAACAAAACAGGAGTCAACATGCTAATTACAGTATACCTAATGTGTTAAAACAGAGATAATGCACCTATAATGATAATAAAATATGATATCTACATGAAGAGTTTTAAGTATAAAAACGACTACTTTCTTAAAAGAACCAGCTTCGTTAAGTCGTGATGTCTCTGTAAGACTAATCGCAAGGAGTAGTCTCTTCTGCTTGGAAGAGCTACCTAAAGTGACTACTCGTTTTGCTACTGTTAATACTACACTTTGAGATCAGCAGGCCCAAAAGAAAAACAGATTCCAAGTCAGACTCGAATAACGAAACAGTTTAACAAAGAGATAAAATGTCTAACCGTTTTTTATGAATAAATATTAAAGGACCGAGAGGTAATCAAGATTTCTTCGATGAACTGATTTACGGTTTGCTAATCTTGGTCGTGAACTTAATTTTTCTGTTAATCAGTCCCTTCTCTACCAAAGAGTAAATTAAAAGCCAACAATTTACATCAAAGATTGAAATCAAATGCAGTCCTGAAAAAAATAACCGTTACTTAAGAGGAATTTCAAACTTAACGAATGTCATAGAGGTTTAAAAAGTTTTGGGTGGAGATCCCCGTCAAATGATTGGAGAATTGCTGTCTATGGTTTAAAACTCAACCATTGTTCGGAATGCCTGATGGAATTCTGAAGTATTAATATATTACTCAAACAGAAAGATTCCAGAAAATTTTTTAAATAGAGAAGCAAACCTTAGAAACATTTTTTAATTTTCAATTTTTAAAAATTCTGTTAATTGCATGTTTTATTAAATTAAATTCTTTCGACTTCTCTTCACGCTCTCTTTCTTAAACGTAATTTTCTTTCAAAAAAATTTCAATTACTTTTCGGGTCCCCTAATACCGTAACAGTGGGAAAGAGATAAATAACAACGTCAATTTTATCACAGTGGTGCAGCAGTGAATGAATTGCTGAGAAAGCAATAATGAGAATTGTTGAAAATGTTTTCACAAATAATTCAGATTCACAAATGAGTAAATTTTACGAAAGTCTTTCTGGTATTTTATGTGCAACATCAACCCAACGGTTTTAACTCATTCATTTCAATCAGTGCTGCTGACCCAGTGTGTTAAAACTGAGAAAACTCGTTGATGAAAGAGACACTTCACACATCCGATAAAATTCAAAATTAAACATTTTTAAAAACAACACCGACAGAATTTTCAATAACGGGAATAACACATAATAACCTATAACGCATTAAATAAACCTAATTAGAGCTGACCGCGGAACTACTTTTTAGAGATACAACCCACGCGCCCACCGTTAAAACAATTAAATTTCCGTGACAGAGCGACAGAATCAGTGGGTGGCAACAAAATGCCTTTCCGGGAGAATATACCACTAAAGTCTTACTAAACTTAGAATCATTTTGACCCCAACACTATTTTAAGAAAAAACTGTATTCAGTTCTTTCTCCAAAAATATTTTTTCTCAACCCCAAAAGTTTCCAAACGATCTCCACTTCATCTCACTTTCTCACCTTAGACCTTTCAATACTTTGAATATTTTTATTTGGCCACAATTATACAAAATCCTTTTGTTTATGATTGGCCCAAATACTTTCTGTGAATGCACTGAAAAGATTATCGACTAATACGAATTCAAAACGAAACCCATCCATTTTGGTAACGATCAACACATCAAAAATTACGACTGTATTTACAGTCTTCGACCTCACAATCTGTACATCAGTCACATCCCTTTGCATTATCTTACTTTGAAACATTTTATGTTGAATGTATGAAAATACAATTGTGCCGTTCAGTCGACTGCAACGACATTTATTGTGAATTTCAGAGGAATCGTTTCATTACTAAATATAAACATATGTCTTTTGTCATTTCTCCTAATCAGTTCTCCAAAAACTCACTTCAACATGAGAACAGAACCCTCATTTCTCCTGACTTTATATAATTATATTAAAATACTGAAATTAAATATTGAACGGGATTTTCCTGCAGAGGCTTACTGATCCATCTTTAAATTTTGTATTTTTTTGCGCCTCTGCCATATATTAATATATTTTCAACCTCATTTACATATACAATATTATAAATCTCAGTGCTGCAGGATCTTCTTTCTGAATTCCTGCTTCAGTGTCATCCCTTTTCCAAGTACAGTCGAACCGCGCTTACTTTGGACAAAAATATTTGTCCTATTAAGCGGTGCAGACTGTATAAAAATTCGGTAACGCTTCTAATCTATCGCTTCTCTGAAAAAATCCAAGCCTGGAGGTACTTTTTGGCACGAGATAATGGCACTACCCTTTTATAAAATAAGCATTTTGATTCCGAGTCGCTTCTTTTGGTGATCACTGCAAAGAAAACCCATCGGATTCAAATCCGCTTCGACAACCTTCCACTCACTCACTATTAGAATAATTGTATCGCACAACCCTGCACTCGTTAATGCTATGTTTTTACAAATATACATAAAATCTTATGATACAGTGCGCCATTCATCTGGCGTTTAATTTCTTTCCTTTGTCCAACTTATATAAGTGTAACACAACACGTGCGTTTAGAGGAGGGCGAAAGGCATAAAAAATCGTCTGCCCTTTTTAAGGGTTGTTAAATGAAAGGTGAGGGGGGAAAATGAACTCATTAATCGGGTGGATCCGTCCGACGCGTTTCACTGCGTTGCAAATCCAAGGAAAGAAATGTCCACTTTTGAAAATGTCAGGGGCGATCCGCGGGAGCCGACAGCGGAGGGCGAAGATTCTTCCTTCTTGTGAACGAAAAAGTGTCTTCCGCCTCCGGAGTGGCAGCACTCGAAGCGTTCAATTTTGCTGATCTACAACAGCAAGAAGAAGCAATGAGCCAAGACGATTAACGTCTTTTATCCGCGGGGACTTAATTAACAGTATTAATTATATTTTATTGTTAATGAACTCTTTTAGGTGATCTGTGAGCAAAATGACCTCCGATTGTGAATATGTGCAAAGGAATCGTTCCAAACGTGCTTGTGCAGATTTTCCAAAAAAAAGTGTCGTAAAGACTGATATATTCCAAAATTCAATTTCTGTGTTCAAACAATAAAAGTTTGCCCAAACCTTAAAGCACATGCATGGTTCACCTTTTGACCTTTAACGATTCCCTCCCTCCCCCTTCTAACGAGGTACACCAAAACAAAGGATAAAACGTTTTCTTCGAAATATTTACCATTGAGATCGAGGAGGAACATGTCCTCTTCCGCAAAAGGTTCTTTACACGTGACTAACAAATAGTTTTCGTTTTGTATAAATACTTTCTCCCCTTTTAGGTGGAGTCATGCATGTGTCGTTGCTGGAACATAAAATTTTTCCATGAGACGTGTTTCGATCAGGAAACGAAAGAAAATTCACGGCGTTCGAGAGTAAGTCGACATGGAATGAACTCATTATGAAAACTCACCCCTCGGGTCTCGAGGGGTGATCAAAAAGGGAAAGGAGTGAATACATTATTGAACAGTAAGGATGTTTTCGACTTCACATTGAGAAAAGGATTCGAAAGGAGCAGTGAGTTGGGACGTAAATGGAACTCTGACAGCGACATCCTGAAATACAAATCGAATCAGTCCTCTCAGTAAGATAAAGACAAGCCGTGTTCCTCTCTTGGCAGTGGTGCCAATCCAGGAGGGGTAATTACCTTCGCCGTCTCAGGGACGTGTTCTGCCCGGGCAGTCCGAAGAATCCCCTCGGGATGACCATCCTCGCGTTGCCCTGGGCGGGCCTGGATCCTCCATGAGACAGAAGACTCGCCAGATGAGCCGCGTAACCGTCTGCGAGGACTGTGGCCTGGGAATGGAGCTTCTTGGACGCTTTGCCCACGATGTAGATCTGCTTGGGCTTCAAACCGACCGATGTGTAGACGGTGATATCCTTTCCGCTGCCGTAAGCAGCGTGAATGACGACGCCATGTTCTTGAGTGAGGGATTTCAGGTACTCGGCCTTATGAACGAGAGGAAACCTTGAGAGGCCGTCGACGAAGTAGACAAATCCGTGCGGGAAGTTATGCTGAGAAAGCCAAGACATGACTTTCTGCTGTTGCATATCGGGTCGCCCAGTTATGTACAATATGAAGTATCCTAACTCTTGCCAGTGCCTGTAAGTAATAATGAGGGAATATTTAGAGAAAGGAAATGAAGGGAGGCGTTGGGGCGGTTCGACCACCAACCTGACTACGTCAACAGCGCCTGCCCTGACTTTGGGGTCTTTGCCCGTGACGGAGACGCTCGCAGTGAAGGATCCATCGATGCTGAACACGACGCATTCGGTCTTCGGGGGAACCACCAGGAGGTAGAAGTCGACACTCGTGTGATCTCCTCGAACGATCATTTTCACCGGATATATACCATAGCCCAACGCTTTGTCCTTGGGCAGGGTGTAGCTGATTCTTCCAGTTTTGTCGGTGACCTCCGTGCCCAAGTAGATCCACTCTCCTCCGGGGTATTCTTTCATTATGTGAATGTCCACTTTCTCCCCTTGAATGAACAAGTGTTTTAGTTTTATATTTACTCCTGTTTAAAAAAAGACAAACACACTTACCAGTGAGGGTTATCATGTCCAGGGGTCCATACATGAATCTGGCGATTAAGATTTGGGGAGCGCCTTCCCTTACGATGACGTCATTCGCCCGGTGATTGGCTGCGACGTTTTTTAGTTTAACGGACGTTTTCTTCTTTATCCATTTCTCTCTGGGCTGACCAGGGCTGAAGAAGTTCATGGTTTTGTTTTCAGAACTCATGGCGGGAAGCTCGGAACGACTGATCTGTAAAAATTTCAAAAACGTGTCATTAATAGTCTGGGGGTGTAAATAGGCTGGAAAAGTAACAGATAACAAACCTGTCTAAGAATGAATGCGATCACATCGGTTGATTCCCAATAACTCGCGTGTAACAGATGAGGCAAAGAATTGGTGGGGAAATTGGACAATCCTTCCGGGCAATAGAGAGCGTAATCGAGTCTTTTGGTCCCCCACCATCTTTGGGTGACTGCAAAATGAAAACGATTAACCGACCGTTGTATTCAGAGCTGAATTGAAATCGCTTACTTGAGCTGATGTTCTGTAAGGGAAAGGCATCGGCCGACCCTGACATGCCACTCTGTATGCTGATCTCCGACATTCTTCTGAACTGAGTATTGCTGCTCTGTCCGGCCAACACTTCGGCGAAGAGCTGCGGATGCGACTGCATCATTTCAACTGCACAAAGGGTATATTATCAGAGAAATTCATTCGGAAGGAGGGAAATATGGAGAATACTTACGAAGCTGACATGGCTGTCCGTCCCCGAGAGGATATTTCTGATACCTGGCTACATTGACCGGCGGAATGACGGAAAACCTAGCTGAGATCAAAGGTTCTAGGCGGGCAGCGACAGGATCGGTAGGATGGAATAGATTGTAGACTTGACAGGCACCTGGTCGAGTTATCGGAGTGTTTTTGTCGTCGTTTAGTATTTTTCTGTAGGCCAAGACGATCGAGAGCGGACTTCCGAAGAGGAAAAAATCCGAAATCTCGAAATCTAATTTTACTAAATTGATTTCACTGAAATCGATATGAAAAATTAAATTTACAAGGGTTAATTTTAAACGTAAATATACGACAATTATATTCAAACCTATTGGACGATAATCTCCTGGGTTCAAACATTTTCCCAGGATATTCCAAAAAATCATGAACTGCTATTTCCGATTCCAATATGCTGTTTTCGCTGCCGTGGCGGGAAGAACTCTCGTTAGCTCGGCATAAAGCGTCGTAAGCTAAAATCGAACCTAGCGAATCACCTGAAAAGACAATCATTTTTAAAACACCGCTCACATCATACAACGGGATTAAAGAACGCTCTACGTACCTATGAGCACAACCTGTCCGGAAAATCCTTTCCCCTCCTCTGACTTCATGAACTCCTGGTACACTGTATTACACGAAGAGATGGCCTTCGTCACCGCCTCTTGATATTCCGCACTCGATGTCGCGAACAGAGGAAGGGCTCCCACGGGAATGGAATCGTTCGTGACCTGAGGCGCCTCATTCGAAGATGGAGACACGTTGAAACTGTAGGGACTCAGACTAAAAGACAGAAAATTGTGTTATACGCAGAAAGTCGCGCTTGTTTAAGAAAACCCCTCTCGCCAAATACCTGGACAATATCCCCAAACCTTCCGTGCACACACTGGAACACGACACCAACTTGATGGTTATGTGGCCGACGACAGAGGGATAATGCTGACGCATGACGCTTTCGAAGGCTCCGCGAAACGTGGTTATGTCTGACTTCTTGGCGGTGAGATCGACCCCGGGGTCCAGGACGCTTCCGCCGTGCATCACCAGAATGAGGATGCTGGTGTTGCAGGAGGAGTGGGTGGTAGGGGAGCCCGGGCAGGACAACTCTTGGGTGAGCTTCGACAACTGAGACTTCCCCTTTTCGGACGCCATACGTTGCAAGAAAGTGTGGGAGAATATACTATCTGAAAATGTAATCGAGGGATGAGGGTGGTGACTCAAGGGATGAAGATTACCATGAGTGAAGGGCGCTTACCCTGAGCACCGAGGACTGCGGTGGGAGAGGAAACGTCCAAATCATCTTCGGGTATCAAATCGAGTGAACTCCACTTGACTAATCCGCCAGATTTGGATACGTCTTCTGTCAAAAAATAAACTTCTTCATTATTATAAAATTTAAATCCCTCAAAAATATCACATATTTTTTTAAATTTAAGTATAATGGTTTTATTATACTTCAGAGCATTGGATGTGAGCTTGACATGAAAAATCCAAAGCATGCAGGCCGGGAGATTTCGAGTTCCCTTATTTGCATACCTTGACAATCGAAAAATTCGTCATCGCTCCCGGACTCAGAGTCCCTCCTGAGGGATTCCATCCTCCACCTGTCTATGTTCATATCGAATCCTCTTCCAGAGCCGGTGGGCGAATGCAGTGCGGCTCTCGAGTTGGATCTGCTCCATTTTCTTCTCGACTGCGGGGAAACGTCTTGTTGATGTCTGAAGAAGGCAATGAAAACCATTACCGACATATTTCGCAAAGACGAAACGAGGAAATTTCAAATTCCAAAGGCGAAAATTGGAATCGACGTCAGTTTTCTTGACCAGAAGGGGTCAAGAGATTCGAACTCAAATTCAAACACAAATTTGTTTTCGAAATGTGCGAGTTTCTGACCACCGTAAAGTCAATAAATCTGCAGTCGACTGTCATTAAAATTATTTTAATTAAAATGTTCGAAACCTTTTAAAACAGTCAGATTTTCAACTATCTTCAAATGAACCTTCGTTCTTCGGCCATTCTCCGCATTTTCATTGGCTTACCAAAAACCTCACCCCAAATTTCGCCACACTCACAAAACTCTTATTCCAACTTCTTTTTAGGGGAAAATCTGTCAAAACGTCCACAAAAAACGCTGTTAGCCCTTTCATACTCTACTTTACATCACTCTCGCCATAAATTAGTGCCAAAGCTTGAATTCCTCCTCACCTCGCCATGTTAAGCTCTAATGAAAAAGCTCCGCTATCGCTTTTGTTGGTCACTTTATTTCCGCTATTGCTCTCCCCCTTTTGCACCGGCTTCGGGCTGTCCAATTCCTTTTCTATCGCAACGAGAGCACTTGCTAATGTCACCTGCGCATCCTGGGTGTTGCTGTTGCTGGACGAGACTCCTGAAGGAAAAAAAACCCCATCTTGAAATGGAACCGAGGTTTTTCGGGCATCATTCGACTCCGAAAGTGTTACCGTTGGGATTTTCCCCGTCTTCCAGAATCTCCTCCGCACCCATTTTCTCCTTTAGTGCTTCCTGAGTTTCTTTCTCGATCTCTCTGATGTCTTCCATGGAAAGTCCGAACCACTCGTCCTGCCAAACCCAGGCTTGTCGGTGAGCGCGAAGCATCGTCTTTCGCAGCGCTGTAGAGAAAAAGAAGAAATCTGTTGCAGCAGAACACTTCCACACAATGACGAAGTAAAGACCAAAATAAATTTAAATTCCCTTAAAATGGCCGCTGGGCGAATTTAACAGAACGTTCTGTCATTATTTTCAAATGTTTTTTAGTCTTTTGTGATTAAAAAAAATTTTATTCTTACTTTGGGTATCGCTCTCTGTCTCAGATAACTCAGATAATTTTTATATTTTAAAGGGCTGCAGCCAATCAAAAAGAAGCGGAAGAAAAAGCAAGAAAAAAGGGGAAAAATGCCGACAATTGTATTGTATTACAATTAATGAATGATTGATGTTATTTATGTGCGTTATATCTGATGCAGCGGTCATTTTGACCCTTCCCGGTCGTTCTAGTGTTAAAACAGTCATATCTACTCACCGACGTCGTCAATGAATTTCTCCAATTTTGACTGAAGTCCCCAATACCTAAACTCGACGCGACACAATTTGTACGCGCACATAATCGCCTTCCCACTCTCGGTCGGCATCGTCCTTCCCTTGCATTCCGCCCAGTATTCTTCCAGCCAGTTGTCCGGCAGAGGCCCCCTTCCTGTCTTTTCGGACTTGAACAACTTCGGATCCTCTTCTTTGATGTATTCGGCACCGTATACCTGATCCTTGACGACATCGATTGTATCTGCCGGAGTTCGGTTAGGTTATGCGTGTGGTTAGCGAAGTTAGAGCCCTCCCGATGCCCTTTTCGGCTTACCTACGGTCCGATTCCTTAAGTCACTTCCGGTGAGTCCGAAAACATTCTCCTGATACCCGTTGTCGGCGTAATAATACGTTTCGATTTCGATAAAAAACTTTTCGATAAACAAAGAAGTGTATCTCGTCTTGGTGTACGGGTAGGCGTTCCATGCTTCCTCCTCTACCGTGAGTGCTGACTTGGGTATGAGGGACTTGATCCATCCAGGCAGGTGGGACCCGATGTGGTACACCTTCCTGGTGTACTGGCCGCCCTTCCCTCCGGGCCCGTCTTCGTAAGGCTCATTCACGAGGATTTCGACTCCGCTTCCGACGCCTTTGCTCTCCTCCCTGCTTTTTTTCTGCAAAGCAAACTCCGACATTATCCCCGTCCCGAATGACTTGGCCAAAGGACGTCCTGTCGTCAACCTACAGCTATCATATACAGTTGGGCTATCCGATATTCTTCCACGGTGAGTGGCAACGGGATTCGGTATTCTTTGATTAACATGATTGGTTTAGTCTTTGAGATCGTTCATTCTCCGGGTATGTTTTCCTTTTGTCGGAACTAGATTCTTCTAAGGCATCCTTGCGCGCATCCCTGCTTTATCTGAAAACGAAATGAAACTAATTAAATGCAAGCAGACCGAATCAGAAGAATTATCTAAGTCAGAATATTGAACTGTTAAAAAAATTGCTGAAAATATAAGGAAAATGACGTAGATAATAAACGAAAAGTTAAAGAAGAAGTAAATATAAATAAAGTTCATTTGCTCAGATGAAATCACAAATTTTTAAATCAATATACGTAAAATATTAATTTGTCGCGTCTTGACATATTCGAGACATCCATTTCCTTTCGAAATGTCTGTCACCCCCGACTCTTTGTGATATTGCATATGACTGTGTGTTAATAAGTTTTGATAACGCCGAACAAACTGCTGGGAGATAAAAATTTGATAATTTTAGCTAGACTTTCTTCCCTCTTTCTCTCTCTCTCTCTCTTCTCTCTCTCGGCTAAGTGAAACTGGGAAAAAGAATGCAATTACGTCACGTGTTAATTTTAACACTTCAATGGTTAATTCATTATTAGAATTCACTCTGACATTCGATTAAAAACATTACGACCGGCTTCCATATTTGGACCCTCGAAGACGAGAAGCGTTTGCTCTTGATTAAATTTTTTAGAAATTAAAATATTATACAATCTTATATTCCTTTAATTATATTAATCTTATTCTTCTTTTTTGATATCTCATTGTGATTTAATTTAATTAAAAATATTTTCTACTTTTCCGAATTGCGTTGAAAAAATCGCGTAAATAAAAACACATCTTGAGATTATTTCCGAGACATTGACCAGCGGGAGAAGATTTACAGAATCATTAAAAAAACAATGGTGTTATTTTCTGCAGAGAACTTTTCTGCCTCGATTTGTTTGGGACGGCGACCCGGAAGATCTCATTTGAGTGCTAAAAATGACTGCACCCATGAAAACATCGGCGGCTAAAACAAACAATCACGAATTAAACCAGATCGCGATTTATTAATTTGTTCGCAGCGGGATCATTAAACATAATTCTGGATCATCTTCGATAAGTAAAGATCAGTTTAGAAGCGGCTGCCATTTTTATTTGAGGCTTACAATGGGCTACAATGTATATTTTCAGATGCACTTTCCTCATTGGAACACTCAAAAGCAAAGTGCTTCAGACTTTTCCGGGCCTGGAGGTTACACAATTCACACGAATTGGCTCTGTACCATTAATACAGTCTCATACAGTCTCGTTTGGCTGAAGACTGTGATTGCAGGGACACCCTTATCTTCACAGTTTTAATCACAGGAGTTCGCCGTGTTTGTGGGATTATATAGCGGATTATTTCGTATCCTCTAATTTTATTCTGTCCCTCTGGCTTATTATTTAAGTGTACTTGTTCACAACTGACTGGATGGAGTGTCGAAGGGTCGAGGCTGGCCTGTTCCGAGAAGCGAAATAATTGAACGGCCTAAACGAGGAAAACTTATAAGTGTTTCACTTGAAGAGGTGCTTCAAGTGAAAAGCGAAAATAAGGTTTCATCCGGTAAAATTTTGTCGGGCTTTCGCTTTCAAAAAAAATCTTTCCATGTATTACTTTTTTTCCCTGCAGAAAACCCGATTCAAATTTACTTCTGCAAAAAGAACATTTTGAAATTTTGATGACTGCGAAAGAAAACTCCTCTTTCCCAACCTGGGAATCATTTAACCAGTTTTTTTTAAATAAAATTTATACACTTCAAACAAAACAAAACCACAATCTTAAATCCTATTATGTCTGTCTTTTCCTAATTTTGCTTTTTTGTCTGCCTTTTTCTCTCTGATGAGTGGAAGTTTATGTTTTAATGTTTTGCTTGTTTAAGCTTTGTTTTCAGTTTATAAAAGGTGTATGAAAGGAGGCGTTAAAATTATTTCTTATATCGGTTGGAGCTGAAAATGTAATCAACCTGTGATAATCCAAAGTGCGCCACCGAAATGACGACAATTATTTAATGTAACCCATCTGAGAATGCAATTTCTCCTAATTTAAAAAAAACTAACATTATTTTAAATATATATCTCCTATTAAATAAAGTACAGTTACCGATTAAAAATGAAACTTAATGTAAAATAATTTAAATTCTGAAATAAAAATCCCACTTGTTTTTTCGATCTCGAGAAAAATAAAAAAATACAGTATCTGTTTGGTATTCATGACAAAATGAATATTTTTTTTGGTAAAAAATTAAATAAAAAAACATACCCCTGAGTCTGAGGGTTGGCAATACAACACCGACAGCATTTTGTTTCTTCCTCCTCCCCTGCCCCGCACGAACAACCCCAGACACCCCCGAACAAACGCAGACGACCTCAAAGGCTCCGAATAATGATTATCCACCGATGACGACTTCCCGACAGCGATGCCCGACAGAAACCGATGTCTGTCGCTGTATTTTCCGCCGCGAAATCAAGCCCAAATATAAAATAAACGGATTCGTTTTCGAAATGAAATATCGAGCCGTGATGATAAAAGTCTTCCTTTCCGTTTCGAAAATCCGTTCAGCTTCCTGCGCATGAGCTTTCGATGCCTCCCAGTCTGTCCTTTTCTTCTCTCTGGTCATCCTTTTTGTACCTCCGCTGCTTCTCGAAAACCCTCTCCCACTGAAGAAACTCTGTTCCTTTCCTGGAAAATTGCCCTACACTTTTCCAGGAAATTTTTCGACGGGGCAGTTTAAACCACCCCCCGGGTAGTTTTCGATTGAAAAATTCATCCCCTGGAAATCTCCAACAGCGACAGCAAAATTTAAACAGCGGCTTGCAGAAAACATTTTTTCATTTTCTCCTTTTTCTTCTTTCTTCTATCCTTTTCCCCTCGTTTCGATTCATGCGCCATTTTCGCTCTTTTTTCCAAAAACAGAAGACATACTTTATGTGCAACAACTGCCTCCCTTTACTTCGTAAAACCACAGCAACCCAAACTTAAAGCATAAACAATATTATAATAAAACAACTTTTAATTTCTAAATTATTATTATTATTTTAATCTAAAAAATCGGCGATTCAAATTTAGACAACTTAAGACAGCTTCCAAATAAATATGCTTAAATCTCTGATTCCAATGAAGTATTTTAGTCGGTTTCCGGTTCTGTTAATAGCCGTTCATTATAATAGTGATTTTTAAGGCCTGGGAGTCCTTGGGTTTGCATCATGAACTCATAAAATAATAATATATTTTAATATATTTCGCCCTGAGGTATGAAAGCCGGTCTCGACGTGAAAATGGAGTTCTCCGTTGGAGATTTTTCTGCCATTGATTTTCTCTTCGCCTCCGTCGCCATCCTCCCAAAATTTCCCACAACGGAGGGATTAATTTTATTACATTACAAAATGAAATGTCGAATTTTATGGAACCGGATTTGGGTAACGGTTTTTCGACGTAGGAGCGATGATTTTTGCAAAATCTGGATTCTGTAGTATAAAAGCTGAAAGGCAGGCAGGTGGTGGAGAGAGGAGGACGGAGAGAGAGAGAGAGAGAGAGAGAGAGAGAGGAGGACTGCTTTTTAAATGTCAAAGGTGAGCCGACATCAGGGGAAGATACAGCTCCCATTCGAAAGATTTCCTGTCATCGGTCGAAATATTTTTATTTTTCTGAGAAATGGGCAATTTCCTAAAAGACATGAAAAACCATATAATCTCGAAAAATGTCCGAGTTGTAAGCACATCCATAAATGGGATCTTCCTCCGCTTTTTATTATCTTTACTTTCATTATTCTTTCGTTTTATTATCGAAAATTTAAACTAATAGCATCTGACAACTTATTACGGCCGAACAAAATCAATATTGGCATAAAATCATATTAAAATCGTAGTTTGAGAATTGGATGAATGGCCGCCGTCGTTCTTTATTCATGTGTCTGGAAAATCACCCCCGCATCATATTTAAATTCATGACGGGAACTCATCCCTTAAATAAACGCAATTATTTCCTGACCTTTCCGTTGCATTCAATTTCGTTTCGTGCTGACACGTTTTTCAGAAGATTCTCGGCTAATCAACACCCGAGTTTTCTGAGGATGGTGGATGCATTACGAGTAAACAAATGTCAAAGTTCGTTAAGAGGATCCCATCTCCGGTTCACAATCCCATTTTGAGCTCTCTTCCGTTGGCAGACCTGCAGAATCCGATCACGATGACGCTTTTAACGCACTGTTTGAAAAAGATCTAAAATTAAGCGGACTCCGGAATTCACACCGGACTCCACATGGCCAACAGTGGAAATAATCATCGACTGCATTATGCCAAGGATCAACGTTCCACCATTTGTAATTCACCGTTGACTGGATTAAGAAATGATCCCCGTTTTTGGCGGAAGTTGCCGGGGATGGTGAGGGGGGAGAGAAGTGGATTAGAATACCATTCCCATCACAGCAGGTAGTGACTCCATAAATCAGGAATCGATTCGACCCACGCATTAAGGCCGAAATGAATGCACCAGTCGTTCTTGAGATTGCACGGGACTTATCAAATTAAACCCCCCACTGTTTCCAATTTGAAAGGAAACGGAAATGAAAACCTGCAGAGAATGAACGTTTGTCTTTGACAAATAAAAAATTTTACGAAAACCCAAAACTTTATCTTATTGTATTGAGCCATTCGTAACATCTCTCAAATCCTGTCGTTTCAATCTGACCGTTATGCGTTGCCATGACGACCAGTTTTTGTTTTCCTTATTTGGACAAGGCTTTTGTTAATCTTTTGTCAGGGGTTTTTGTGTTATACGCGTTACATTATAAGCGTTATACGGTTTTTTTTATCTCCAAAATGGAAAGTTTCGTACGTATTCGTCATATAATGCTACGCCGATAGTTATATAAATATAAAACGGAAGTTACATTTGATTCGAATTAATTACCAAATTTTTTTAAAAACAAAACCACCATTACGTAAGTGCTACCAACTTATGAGATGCGAACCTGTGATTGTAACGAAACAGAAAATAGGATTTGTTCCGCCCTGGAGTTGAACAAAACAAACAAAATTAAGGTTCTCCTCACAGTTCCAGTAATTTATAGTTTAATTCATTCTTAATCAAGAAATCCATATTAAAAACGTTGCCGTAAATAAATCGTTTCATTAAAAACTGATTCGCGAGAACCGACACAAAAGTACTTGACCTTAGTTACCTTTTACCTTCTCATGGAGATTGACATTGGCCTTAATTGTTATTATATTTAAACAAGAATTCTAAAGGACATTAAGATAATTATTTGGGATTTATTAAGGCAGAAGTCAGAAGTAAAAATTGTTTTAAATTTAAGAGAAAAGAGAAGATAACTACTAAAGAAAAAAAGTTACATAAATGAACAAATCAGCAAAACCAGAAAGAAATATGAAAAATTAGTGGAAAATAAAAAGGAAAAAGCAAGAAAAAAGATTGTAATATTAAAGCAAAAACAATATTGAATAAACATTTATTATTAAATTTTTTCAAAATTAAATAAAATAGAGTTTTAAGTCTTAAGCTGATGAAACACAAGAAATGATCAATAATACCATATTACACTGTCAAGTGGTTTTGCTTTTACCTTAATGACTTTATACAAAGGAAAATACTAAAGAACCAAAAAATGTAAAGGCAATATTTGATCTTAAATTTCCAATATCAATCATTCTGACATTCCCTTGTACATATTTAAGCAGTGATTAAGATATTTGCTCAGCTAATTTGCTGATTCACAATCATGCTTTCACAACCTTAAAAATTCATCAGCTCTTAAAAACTTCTAAAAACTTGAACTTCATTTTGAAATAGATAATTTTTACCTGGCAAAAATTATTTGTAAAATTATCTAATTTCTGCAACTGCACACTGTTCAAATTCATTAATTAAATAAAAAAAAAATTAAATTAAACACAGGGTCCCAAATTTTTATCATTAAAGTGTGAAGATGCATTAATCAATATACTAAAACAATTTTAGTCAGTTTTAGTTGATAATAGTTTCATATCTCTCATCAATTTATTAATGACAAAATAACTTGATAAAAACAAAACAGGCAAAGATAGTAAAAACCTCTAGGTGCAACATTTACGGGGGAACTATTTGAACAACAAATGACTCCGTGTCATTTAACTAATTGGCAAGTTTAGCAATTAATAATTAATACAATAAAATTTTCGTAATTCAGGAATTTAATTCCAAAAAGCCTATAACTATAAAATGTGAGGCGCTACTTACAATTGCTGAACTGTGCATTTTATTATTTCCGAGTGCTTGATTCCATTAAATAAAAATTTATTCTAAACAAATTTAAAAAAAGACAAATCTATTTACAAACCCAGTATTTTTGAAATGTGAATTTTGAACTCCATTTTCCCAAACTAAAGTAAATAAGGTTGGTAATTCTTGTATTTTTTTCGGGGCCCTTCAATTTGTTTATAATATGCTTCGTATGTAGCTAACCAAGGCTCAAAAGTTGACATGAGTTGTTTTGTAATGAAATATATTAATTGTATGTGAAGATGAAATTGAAGTAACAGTTTATTTTTATTATTCTAAAGTGAGAGGCGATAATTGAAACGACACTTTTTTCTTAATATGGAAGAATGGTTATTAAAAGAATTTTTAGAATATTTTTTCTTACAGTGTTCATAGGGGGTAAGTACGATTACTCACAAATGATTTTTCCCTTTTCAAGTATTTTCTAGAGTTTTTATTTATTAAAGGTTGCGGCTGCGATTACCCGGAAAATGAGGAATGGCTCGTAGACTTCGGTCAAAACATAACTTTACCATGCAACGAAAATTCACATGGTAAAAGCCTTACAAATGTCGGCTCGGTGATGTGGGTGAAAAATGGGCGAGAAAAGGAGCAAATAAATCGATTGAAAATACTCTCAGATGGTAGTTTATCATTGGAAAAAGTAGTCAGAAGTGACACTGGCGAGTATTTATGTATGGTGGAAAGAGATAATTTGGATGGAGATGAAATAAATGGCAGGGAATTAGCCGACGACGGTGACAGCGTTAAAACAAGACATAAATTGGTAGTCAGAAGTGAGTGTCATTCTTTTTCCAACTTTCATATTAATATGCAAATTAAAAATGAATTTACTAATGACCTGATGTTTGTTATCAGCCCCTCCTCCCCTGCTGACCAATGTCTCAGTGCATCCATCCACTGTGCTTGCACTTCTGCTTTGGGATGTCACTGACACAGGAGGTTATGACATATCACATTTTCGTGCTCAGTATCGACTTAAGTATGATGTTTCTGATTCATGGCATAATGTGCTGCCCAAACACATAACTCCTACAGCTGTAAGTTTATATGAGTCATTGATGTCTATAATGTTGCCAGTTCACACTCAAAGTGGACGTTTCATTGCAGAGGCAAATAGATGTTTATCATTTGAACCCCAATTCAACATACACATTTCGTATTTGGGCTGTAAATGAATTGGGAGATGGTGAAATAACTGAAATTGATGGGACAACAAATCACATTCCAGAAGAAATTGGTGAGATATTTTAGTCAGTTTGAAATATCTCAGTTTATTTCTCATTCATACTTTTTTTGTTTTCAGAACTTGCAAGGCATCTCCTCGATGGTGCTGAAAATTTTGATACCAGAATTTGGGTCATGGCAGTGGCTGTGGTTATGGGAACCTTAATTATGCTCTCTGCTGGGACTTGCTATATTCTGTGTAGGGAATGTAACTTTTCTCCACGTAAGTCAGTTAACTGATTAATCTTTTGAAGACTTTTCCAGTTTCAACAATGTAAACAGTTATTTTTTTGCAGTTTTTAAATTAATATGCCAAACATTTGAGTTAAAAACATTCTATAAACTTTTTTTTAAGCAATGACGTGGTGCAATTTCAATCTGAATCGATAATGGCCTTGATTTCAACTGAACACTGAAATGTAAATAACCAAAATGTAAACATTAACAAATCAGTTTCAGGTGATGATCAAGAAGTGATCGAACTAGTGCCCAATATTATTTTAAATCCAGTGTTCTACGAAGGCGAATACCAGTCTGAACGCTTATATCAGCCGGACGAGAATTTCAACGATCAGACTCCAATTAGACTAAATAATAATTCGGTTGTTCAGCCTGTTCAGCTGTGAATTGTGATCTCATCGCGTGAAGAACGTTCACCTCTGAGAGACAGTGAGAGTGAATTAAATGTCGTTGTGTATATTTTCGGTTTTGCTTTTAACTGAAAATAAGCAGAACGAATTAAAGTAAAATAGTACACAACAAAATTCAAAATGCTATAATAACGGCGTTTGTCTTTTGGTAAAGTTATCTAATTTAATGTAATTAAATTCGTATTTTTACCAAAACCTTCGCTGTCACTGTCTCGAAATGTACAGTTTTGATATACAATAAGCTATGACTGTAATACTTTGAATTTGTCAGGGCTGTTTAACACAATCAAACATGTGGGGATTGTTCACAAAATTTTCGTCTGCCTTTGCAAAGACCTCGAGAATCTCAGTGAAGATCTCTGAAATCACCCCTTGTAATTCTTGGGAGCGTCAGAAGAACAGATTTTTTTACAACTACAAACGACAGTGTGCCTCATTTGTCTGCTCTGCCCAATCGACGAATATTTAAAGATGCAGTTTCAAAGTTTTTGTTAAATCCTTTTGAAACAAATGTATTGTGCGAAAAATTCTAAAAGTTTTTACTTTCAGTGTAATCCAAAATCCCAATGGGTAATTTTGTGAACAATTCCTTCGTTTAAAATCGCTTACAAAAGAGAATAATACCCGAAAAGGAGTGAATATTATAAGTTATAAGTAACTTCCAATTATCAATTATTATTTATTTATTAAGAGTTGATCGAGAAACATTCAGTCTTTCTGTTGCTACAGTATTGTTTTTCTTTAGTCTTTTCATCTGTACGCAGATTATGTATTTTGAGAGTTCAAACGTTAATGGGTTTTCAGGAACAGTTAAGTGTTATTATTTTAAGTGTTATTCACATGGAAGTTACTTATGACTCGACCGAATACGTTCACATGAAAAACTGCAAATCGGATTATTTCTCTCTGATTTTCTAGTCCGTAAAGTGATAATTCTAAGGCTTAAATAACTTTTTAATTCAGTATTTTGAACTTTTTATAAGGATTAATTAACGTTGTGTTAATTGCAAAACAATTTTTTGAAGAAACTGAGACAAACTAAAGAAAAACCGGCACAGTGTTATGAGTTCAAACGGCCCCTGTTTGTTCTGCACTGATAAGTTGGTCAACATTTTCTCTTTCCTTCCACGGGAAACGCCTTAGTGGGTAACATCTCGGCTTTTCTTCAGTTACTGTCATCTTCATCCTTACATTTGTACTCTCTTATCAGTCTTTTGTTGGTTTCTGTCTTTTCCTCGTCTTCGGTGTCACATATGTCCTGTTCTTCTTCAGCGTCGGCCACCTTAATTTACAACAAATCTGCATCAAATTTTTGAAAAAATCAAGTATAATAGTGTGCGGGTTTTTCTTTAGTTTGTGTCCTTTTCTTCCAAAAATTGTTTTGCATTTAACAGTTGATTAAAAAGTTTTGAATCAATAGGAAATAAGGAGTTCGGGTTCGAGTTAAGTTCATAAAATCGATAAAAAAATATCGGTTTTTATACCTGAATTGAATTGGGGAATAATTCAAATAATTTGCCTTGCAGTATAATTGTATATATATCTACATATTGTATTTTTAATGTGCTTTTTATATGTGGATTAATTTTTTTTTGAGTAAACCGCGCCATGTTGGAAATTTTATCCGATGGAATATGTCGAATTAAGCGGTTTTTAATAATTCTCCCGTTCATTTTTAAGTGCCCCTCGAAATTATTACTTTTTTTATTTGAATAGCAGATAACGCGAAATCGGTTTAGATAAAATATGATTATTCAAAGATTCAATGGAAAGAAGTTAATGAGAAGGATAAACCGAATTCGGGGCTATTCGTCGGTTTTATTTTCGTATGCAACAGATTACAAAAATTGCCGGCTTCGAACAGTTAACGGCACATTTCATTTTGGGCGACACTTTTTTTCACTCTCCCAAGAAATTCATTTACAAGTGAAAATGCTGAATTTCACACCGCACTTTTATGACGTTCTGAAGTAGAATTATTCGTTTTATAACCGCACAAAATCCATTTTTGTTTTCACCGTTGCAGAAAAGATTTTAAGAAAATATTTTTTTATTTCACCGGTCTTCCCAATGTCTTCCCGTGATTATTTCAAAAAAAAAGATATTAATTTTCCGGTTTTTAATTCTGTTTTTATTTAATCGTTCACTTCACTGCATATAAAATGAATGGGGAG
Source organism: Brueelia nebulosa (assembly GCA_028293925.1). NCBI lineage: Eukaryota > Metazoa > Arthropoda > Insecta > Psocodea > Philopteridae > Brueelia > Brueelia nebulosa. Next base: position 175,197 of record JAQIBA010000083.1, read on the forward strand.
TTCTCCTTTGAATGGCGTCGGCCTTAAATGAGTTTCCGTGCAAATTGAGCGGTCTGCGATGCTGTTGCAGTTTACGAATTGAGAGAAAGCAATCGCAAACTGATTCAGCAACAGCAAAAGACTAGTCACAGCCCTAAATTGTAACTAATGTGCATTACCTCGTGTCTGCGTTTGTTTTTTTGTAAGCTCGTATTTTGTACTGAAACGTAGTTGATGTCATAACGATATGCTTATTATTAATTTTTAAACATTGTAACGATGATAATGTACTAATACATAAGGTAGTCGTTGAAGCATTTGTGGTCAAGCGGGACGGAATGCTTTTCCAATTGGGAAAACATTCCAAAATGATGCTTCCAATAACTTCAGCTGGTTCTCATTCGCAACAGGGCTCATTCCAGGGGTGAAAAGGCAATAATTAACTCATTTGTACTTTGAAATTCACAAAACTTAATTTAAAATAGAAATAAAACATAAGCAAAATAAGTTGTTTTGTTAAAAATAAATTTTTTTTTAATGGTTTTATAAGGGACACCAATTAATATTCTCCCCCAGAGCGAGCCCTGTTGCCAATATTCTACTTACTCAATTATATATATATTCTTGGAGTTATTTTTCAGACGTGAAAAGTGGAATTTTGCTTCCCATTTTATTTTTTACTCTTTTTAAGTACGTGACGTGCTGTCGATTGATGATTCGGTTGGGCGTTCCGTAATTATTTTCACATCAATTCAGTTTTGCATTTACGATAAATCAATAAATTGATATTTTTGTATTTAGTGAGGTGAAACAAAACGTGTTTTCACATTTGTGTTGGTCGAAGTGTTTGAAAATGACGTTATAAATTATTGACACGTGATTGGATTTTCTGTGAAATGAAAGGCCACCTCAGGCCAGCCAATTACCGTTATTTTTCGTCGTTTGGGCTTAATTAAAAAGGGCCCAGAGAAAGAAACATGGCGGCGATAAGGGCGGGCCGAAGGCGGTTATTTTGGAACGTCCAACAGCGTTTAACAGCTGAAGTCAGAAGCTGAAAAGTGATTAGTTTTATCGTAGGTTTTATAAGAGGGAAAGATTGTAAAAAATGATCTCATTTTATGGTTGTGTTTGTCATCCGCGGAATGACACGTCTATGGCATTTTTTTTATTGTTCGGTTAAAAATTTTTTTATTTTTTGTCTCTAATTTTTTAGTTATTTTTTGTTCTGCAAGAGCTAATTTTTACTAATGTTCATGACACGGTAGGCTTTTATTTGGTACGAAGTTGTCTGTTCTTTCTCAACTTCACCATCAAAATCATCTCAGCTGTCTTTTATTTGGGCAAACCAATTTCGGCGAGTTCGAAAATAAAAGACTCCTGATGTAGAGTGCCTCATTTGTGTTCATAGTTAACAGAAACTCACCGTTAGACAATACGCTAGTAACACGTGCAATTTTTTTTTAATGTTTTGCAGAAATGATTTTTCGAAATAAAAAACACATTTGGCGTATTCTCCGTGTGTTCGACTCAGTTTTTGTGCCTGTGTTTCCGTGTATGATCCTTCTAATCGTTTTAATCCAAAAACTTCTATTCCAAAACCTTCCAGTTTCACTTTCCAAAAACTTAATGAAGTTTCCTGCCGTCAACCTCCAATCCTTTGCTTTATTTGAAAGTATCAGAAGCCATCACGTTAGTAATGTCGTACGAATCGGATTCATACGACAAAGTTTCGTTTAAAATAAATTTGAAGATCCGAATTTTCTGAAATAGAATGCAGGAAAATTAAGAGAAACAACCGATTTAAAAGAAATTATTGAATTGTGGTAGAATTTCCTTAAAATAATTAAGCTGTAGTGTTTTTCCCTTGGACAAGAAAGCTTCGTATTAATCAAATCTTGGGCTTTTTTTTAAAGAAAAGGTCTCCGTTCTTTATCCTCTTCTCTAACTGAACTCATTTTTCTTGAATTAGAAATATAGAGGCGTGAATGAGTGAATTACTCCCCTGTTTTTCGGGGCCCTCTTTCAAATTGCAGTTTCGTTACTGCTCGACATTCGTCTTGGAGGAATTCCACATTAATCTCAATTAAATGAGTCTCATGTAGGCTTTTTCAGCGTATTGACTTGGTGACTGAAATATTACTAATATTAAAGATGCCTCAGGGTAAAATGAAAGCGAAAACAAAGTTACCAGCGGGTGTCAAAGCAAAAAGAAAGGATAAAGGTCCTGCAATAACAAAACGTGGAAGTACGTATGAACTTGAGTTTTCTTTTTGAAAAAGCCTTAGAAGCTTTCTGAAGACCTTTCGTAAATTCAGAAAACAATTAAGGTTTATCACATACATTCCTCTTGTTATAATTTAACTAATTTTTGTTGGTGTTATTCAGATGCGCCCATCGCACCAAAAAAGGCTAAGAATGCCCAGGTTCAGAAACTTAAAAAACTGCTAACGAAAACCGTGAATGCAACAGCGGAAGAAGAATTGAGAGCGATCGCTTTAGACGGTAAGAAAACGCTGCTTTCAAATAAGGATGGCTCTGCAACGAAGACGAAAAAAAAGAAGAAATGAAAGTTGGCGAGTGCTGCACGCGTGAATACGATTCGGTTATTTTATATTTAAAAGAGGTCAAGAAGAGATTTGGTTTTTCTGAGACGTTTGGCTCGATTTCTAAGCACTGTAGATGATATAGAATTTTATGTGATGGCCTTAGCTAGAATTGTACATTTATTTGCAACTCCACTGTTATATTGGCCTTTCATTGAAAAATGGAACCAGTCCAAATAAAATTTTAAAGAATGGTATTATAATGTTGTATTAGCACTGGTTTTTATGATTAAATTATTGAATTGTATTTTGTATACCCACTTTCAGATGATTTATTTTCCTATTCTCAATATCAAATTCCAGTTTTTGATGCATATTTAATGATTAATGCAAACTAAAAATCCTCGTTATGATATTAAAATAATTTATATTATAGCAAATATTGCAACTGTACTATTTTATAAATATAAAAAACAGTTTTTAATATTTTTATACAATGATTGCTTTTAGTATACTTTATAAAACTTGTTAATTTCTTTTCAGAGTAATACATTTCAGAATATAAATGAAAAAGAAAAGAAAATAATTTAACTATTATATACTTTAACTTTAAAATAAACAAATAAAGACTGTAAATAAATAATTAAAAAAAAATATTAATTGAAAGGTGAATCTTTTTCATGTATAAAAAATTACTTTTATAACTGTATAATTATTTCCTAATTTGTTCAATAAAGACAGACCGGAAATATATTGTGTATTATATAATTTTATACTTTGTATAAGGCCTTGGGAGCAAGGATTAAATTAAAAAAAGAAAGAAAATCTTAAAATATGTCTTTATAATTTTTTAGTCTGGTCCTTTAACTAAATATATATTTACAATGGGTTTCCATTAGAAAAGACAAAACATTAGACCAAATTTACATTTTCTTTTTAACAATTAATGGAATTTAATTAATAAATAATACAGTGAAAATTAGCCTCCACCATATCATGACAATTAATTAATTAAGTATCTTTATCACAAATTTTTTTTGTGTCTTTAAAAGAAAAAGAAGTGTGAAGAATCCTGTCTTTAAAAAAAAAAATGAAATTAAAATCCGGCGTTGTTGAAAACGGTAACTTTCAAATCAGATTTTTTTATGATGAAGGCCCAAATTTTTAATTTATTTTTCATCAGATCCACGATTTGATTTAATTCTATTTCATTCTAATTTCTATCCAAATAAAATAATTATTCTTTTATCAACTAAAAATAATATAAACGAAATAAAAAAGCGCTCTTTTTCAAGTCTGTTTAAATCCTGCCGCGAAATACCGTTCCCAACGTGGGTTCAAACTGTATGTGAGTAGGAATGGCGGTTAGGGATTTATTCTGATTCCACTTCGAAATTTCGAACATAACTACGATCTCTTTATACTTTATTTTCCATTCATCGATGCCCTTTGAGTTGCACTTATGACGTTTGCTAAAACTAAAACAGTCCCTGCCAGAATGATTACGCTTTCACTGGTCGCGTTTCACGGACGGGTTGGGCCCCTTCGGGAATGGGGGGCGGATTCCTGTTCGGGATCAAGCCAGATTTGGTTCTCTTTGGAAATAATTTGAAAATAAGCAAGGCCTCCTCCGGAAAGGAGGTCAACTAAAAGCATGTCATGAAATAAAACCAGAAGAGAAATAAGAAGATGAAAAAGAAAAACCTCCTCAAATCATAACTAAAAAATACCTCCTCGCAAAAGGAGGTAAAATTCAGTGAAGATGTGAATGTCTTTAAACGCTCTCATAACACTAATGAAAGACTCGTCACTTTGGGAGGAATGGCTTTGCGATTATTCTGAATGAGTCTGATAAGTAATAAAATCTCTTTTGGATGCGATGACGGCGTCGACAAAATGTTTTTTCATCTTTTGCCTTCGATTAAAATTCAAATAAAATTCAATTCATTCCTAAAACTCTTCATTTTATTTCGTAAAAGAGTTAAAAACTTTAACTGATTTTATTGCGAGTAAATAAAATTTCCAATGATTGAAATATTTCAAAATGGCGGATCGAAACCATTTTTCGAGAAAAAGTGACGTCGAACGTTCACTTTCGGTTCCTCTTCTTTTTTTTCTACTCGTGTTAACATTTATAAAGTTTAACCAATTTAATAAAAAATAGGAGAATATATTCTCTCTCTTTTTTACACAGTTCGATAGATAAAACAACCTCAAATACCAACGAGAATACTGTAAAGCACCAGAAGAGCTACAAGCGATCCATTCAAATTGACTTTATGTGTACTGTGATGATTAAAAGTATTGCGGGGGGAGCGGAGGGGAAATGCCGACGATGCTTCAACTGACCGGAACGCCGCTTCCCGTGATAAGGCAGCTGTGGTTGGCGGTGGCCGCGGCCGCGGACGGTCACTGCCAACTCTCCGCCGGGAAATTGTTCACTTCCGCTTGCTCCTGAACGGCGTTTCCGTCCGTCACGTAGGAGATCCGGATTCGCATCCGAAGCGCTACCTGTCGGCGCAACGAGTCAGTGGTTAGACACAAACTAAAAGTCGTGTGAGAAGTTACTTTCGGGACTCACCTTTGAAGGATTATTAACTCTAAGAACTTGAGTTAGCTGTCCTAAAGGAGGTACTGTCGTTCCTGAGGGAGACATCATTTGCAGTTGAATAGTTTTGGGCACCGCAGCCTGGAGAAAATGAAATAGTTTGATGCTGGGCCGGGATGAGAGGATTAAAAGCTGTGTTTGGTACTCACTTGAAAGAGGAACTCTGTGAAGCTCGAAGAAGTAGAATTGGTGGCGATCATGGAGACCACAGTCAGGTCGGGGCTGTCGCTGGGCCTTTCGAAGTTAAATATTATTTTGAGTCCATTTTTCTCGTAAGCGGTTAAACTGGGAGCGGGTGGAGGGCTGAACAGGCCGTCCATTAAAAGATTTGAAGAATTCATATGCATCACATTATTGTTATTGGTTATTATTTGCGAGCTTGGCTCCGTATTTGGCGACGTTTTTTCGCTATTGCTTACATCCAATCCCCCTGCAAAAACAGAGCCATCATTCGAACACCTCCTTGAGGTTATTTCCGCCCTTGCAGACAGTGGCTTACCCAGAAGATCCAGAAGATCTTGATTATTACTAATGTTATGCTTCGCCGGTTCGGGTTTGTACGGCTCTATGACGTCGTCGTCGCTTCCGCCCAGAAGATCCAACAACGTGTTCTGAAAGGGAAAGGCGTTCAGTTTGGTGTTCATTTGCTGGCGCTGTGCTTCGCTTCTGCTTGCACTCACAGAGTCTTGGTGCTGTACAGGAGAGCGGTCCTCCAGGCCGCTGTTGCTCAAGTCTTCCTCCTCCAGGTCGCCGTTGGTGATGGGGGGTCCGTTGTCGTTGACGTTTCTCGACACTTCCATGGGCGGCATTCTTTCCAGCAGAGCGGGACGGAGGTGCTCGTACTTTTTGAACAACTGCGAGAACTCGACTCCTCTTTGCTGCAGTTCCACGTGTAGATGACACCCGAAAGTGTCTATGATTTGCCTAATTTTTCTGTCGAGTGGACGATGATATCATTCATTTATCGGATTCCGACCTCCGTTAACCCAAACTCGCGATACTTACTCTGTACCCTTGCGAAACCTCGTGCTCAGCTTCGTTAGAGAAAGTAAAGTATACTGTTTCGTAATGACGGTGTTCTGCTGCGACCAGAGAAGTCGCTGATACACTTCGATCACGTCGTCCTCCGTCACCTTCGGTAAAAGCATTCGTCAGTCATTTGGGAAAGGTTTAATCTTCATTCTGACGTACCTGAACGGAGTTTTCCTCGTCGCCCATTGGCTGATTGTACAGTAGCAAGTCCCCGTACTCGCCTATGCACCAGGTGGCTATCTGAGTGAGGGGCTGTCTGTCGGAGGTGTCTCTCTCCAGCGCCTGCCACAGCTGTCCCACCATGTAGGTCTGATGAGCGGTGTTTTCGGAGATTAGCTGAATGGTGCAGGAGACGACATCGTCCCTCACGTAATTCCCCGCCTGGAAAGACCACCGCCAGTTAGAACGACTCCCATTGAAATGCAGATCGAACGGGAAGCTCCCGCTGAACTCACCGCGACCAAAACTTTGAGCAGAGTGTCAAAATGCCACCGTTTGTCCGGGGCGAATCTTTCCGCTGCCAAAACAATGTTGGAGGAGCACTGCGCTTTGAACTCGGGTTCGGCGCGCTCTAAAAACAAAATCAGCTCCTTGACCATGGCTCTTATGTTGTTACTATTGACGAGCGCGAAGCTGAGCTCCATCGCCCTGCGACGTATCGACACGTCCGGGTCTTTGAGACACTCCAAAATGGTCGACCGATGCCTTTGCACTGCGCTCGTGTCTAAATATACAGTTTTGAGTAGCGTATTGAGTGCGACGTATCTGAAAATAAAAAATCAAAATGACCAGTTTGCACTCTCATCCTCCACCGGTTTGCGCATCCTCCTCCTCTCACCTTATGTTTTTATCGTTATTTAATAGAAACCTCCCCAGTATGTTTATAGCAAGCACTCGTAAGCCGGATTCCGACTTTATGTCCATTATCGATAAAACCGTTTCGTAGAGTATGGTGTTTCCCACGTTTTTGCTCGTCTCCGTATTGGTGGCCACCTGGGCGAGGATGTCGTTCATCGTCTCGGAGGCTTCCGCGTCGTTTTTCCCGAGAATGCGCAGGAGGCGAAGGATCTTCACTTGGAGGAAGGGGTCGCTCACTCCGGAGACGTCGTGCTCGGGGGAGTATCCAGCCAATATCAAATTTTTCAATATTCTGACTAGATTCGGGACGATCTGAAAGAAAGACGCTTGAGTTACACAAAATCCTCGAACCTCGTTTGCTGACGACTGAAGTAAAAAAAAGCGTTCCAAGGCTCGACTGGGAATACAACCCTTCTACTGCCAGCACTGTTTCCTCAAAACAATATCAAGACGTTACTTTTGACTTAACCTTGATAAAATGAAAAGCCCATGCATAGCTCCAACATAACAGGAAACTTCAGCCAACATTTAAAATACCAACATCGTGGAATGGCAGGTTTCTCCCCTCTGCTCGTAATGAGCATTCGTGGGGATATGCCGGCACGCAGGGTAAAATCCCAAAAAAACAAAAACGACACAAGGCTTCATGCTCGGCACGGAACGCCATTGCAAATTCAAAATAAACCAAAAACATGCTTTCCGACTCGTAAAAGTCGAAGGAAAATTTTTATTTTCTGAGAAACCGTAATGCAAGTGCAGAGAGATCGCAACAACCACTCCCGCGCATAAATTAATAAATCATTCGACATCTGCTGGAAATAAAAGAGAAAAGGCGTACCTCTTGATGTCCGAAATCCTGGGGCGAAAAATTAAACAACAATCCCAAAATTAAAACAAATATACATAGTTTTTCATATATAAAACTAATTAATGCTCTGAAAAGTGGCCGCTTATTTAATACTTTAAGTGAGCCCGTGAACGTGACTAAGATTACATGGAGGTTTTTAGCTGTGACTGATGACTTGAGCGGCGGGCGCCTTACCTTTTTGAAATGCTGAAGGGAATCCGGGCTGTGCTCGCACATTTCCGTGATGAGTGTTACTCCCGTTATTAGGACCCCGTGATTTTTCTCCGAGAGCAGAGATCTCGTCGCGGGAAGAAACATTTCCATTAATTCTGGAACTTTTTTAACGATTCTGAAAAATAAAAATGAGGCAATCAAATTCTGCCACTTGTTGTCAGGCTTCAATGGCAGTTTAATGGGAATACGTTTCATTTGAGACTTACCTATAAGCACACAGCGCCGCTTTTTTTTTAATGTAAGCATTCGGAGATTTGATTAATCTTTCAACCTCTGCAGCTAAATCTCTGGACATTTCCGGTGAGGCTATTGCCCCCAAAGTGCACAGTGCAAGACCAACAACAAACTGAGTCGAACTGTTCAAGTCGCTGGAAAAGAAAGTCAAACGTTAGATTAGCAAATCGAAACTCGCTCCACGCTGATAATCTCGTTTATTACAGAAAAATCTAATGTCACATTGTAAAAACGACTGTTAAAGAACTGGATTTCAAAGTGAACCCTAAAATGCGTACAATCAATAAAATATTTTTAACAAAACCAAAAAGGGCCGTTCAGGGCACTAGATTCAACCGTTGGTGCGTTCAATGACGTCACCAATTCGGAGAACTCCCGACCAATCCGAAAGCAGCAGCGGTTCAATTGCAAAGGCCCCGATAAAATTCGGCGAATTCAAACACGCACTCACAACTACCCGTTTTCTGTTAGATTTTAATTAGCGCACTTACTTTTTCAAACAGTTCGTGATAAGAAGATGAACATCCTGCCGCTCATCCAGTAACAACATGGCTCCCAAATAGCCGATTCTCTTGTCCGTGAATCTCGGCGAAGCGATCAGCTTAAGGCATTCTAGTTGTCCGAAGTGTGCCGGATAACCCAGCATGTGTATGTACAGAAGCTTGGCGATGTTCCGACACCTCCAAATGCTGTCCTCCTCCCTGAATGTGGACCGAATGTAAGCGCACTCTTTGTTGATGACGGAACGTTCTTCAGCGGCCGTTCTGGCGGCTCGTATTTGCCGGATCAGATCTCTGAGTCTCATTGGGGTGGGCATTCGCACCCTTTCGACCGCCTCGTTGATTACCTGTTTGATGGTGGCCATGTTGAAGGCTGGATTAAATCTGAAAAAATGCAACATTCGTTTAATTCCCCTTCCAATAATGAAATCAAAATCTCTTATATTCATTTTACTTCAGCAAAAATTATTTCAGATTGGAAATCAAAAAGCATTGTTAGAACACAACCAGAAGTTTCTTCAATCAATAGATTTTAAATCCTACAACACTTTTGTAATGACTCAATCATTCATATCATAACATGCAGTATAATTTCTGGTAACTGATAGAATTAAAGCACCAGAAAGATTTATACTAGAAACATGCTCTATAAAAATATATGTTCAGTTGGACCACAAAACTGGTCCATTCTTATTAACTTTGACATTTGCAACATATTCCTAATTAATTGCATTAACACTAATCATTTGTACCAAATTAAAGTTAACATAACAGTTAACTGTTATAGTATTATCTTTATGGAGTAAAAACGGTGGTTTACAACAAAATTTTGACCTATATACTTAAAAGGTCAATGACCCAAGACATACAATCACATTTATCAGTGAATTTTTCCCTAAGAAATGCAATTAGATAAATTAGATCTCTCAAATTTCTGACCATACTTTATTGTACTCCTGCAGAAATTATCAGGTGAGTTCATAATCTAGCACTTAAATCATGTTCAGAGATTCACTACAACTTCACTACTCTTAGAGCATTTGGCAACTGGTGACAAAAAATGGATTATTTATCTCAAAATCAGAAGAAAGAAGCAGTGGACAAATAAAGATAAGCAGCCAATTCCAAAGCAAAAGAGTCGCAGTATTCTTAAAAGATACTTTCAAATGTTCAACGAGATATGCAAACTGTGATTTGTTATGAACTTGTGGAGTCAATTTAAACTTTTTTGTTTAAGCTTAAAACTTATATAAAAATGTCTGCCATTGCTGAACATAAAGAGAGTGACTTTATCATGGTAAAGTTAGGGTACCAGAAAGAAGCCGGAAAAAACCAGTGAGTTAAATAGTTGCTCCTCGATATCAGCCCTAATGATTTTCACATATTCACAAAATTTTCACAACAGGAAAAGAACTAAACACTTAACAGAATGTACAAAATGAGCTGCCAGTGAGACTTGAGAAATTATAAATAGTGGAGGTATCCGAAGGTTATATAGAGAAATACCATTTAGATCTCATGCTATTTTTTAATTTGGTTTTTTAGAAAAAACACACAGCACAAAAGGAACAAGCACTCTTGTTATAATTTTCTAAAATAAAATGGCAAATTTTAAAATGAAAACGAAATGGGTATAATTTTTCTTCTAAAATTTGCCTTAGAGTTACGATGAGAATACATGTAAAACAGTAGCACTCTTTAAAAGCATGTGTTAAAGTGCTTCAAATTTAATTTGCTCTACATCCAGAACCCTCTAATCATTAGATTCAATAAACTCAAGTCATAATTTCTTGATGCAATGCAATTTATAATTCTGATACAAACGTTACCATGAGGACTCACCTTCTATGAATTGAATTTAATTTTATTAATGAATAATTGCATTTGGGAAAGAAGAGCAAAAATGCTCCGATTCGTTTGTCAAAGTTAAAATAGCGGGAAACCTAAATCAGAGAAAAATGGGTCCATTCATACCTATTTTTCTGTGCGAAACAGAATAAGCCTAAACGTGATCAGCTATAAAAAAAAAACTTAAGCAGTGACATAAATCTAAAAGTGAGATAACGTTCATAAAATAAAAACGACCAATGAAACTTTACCCGTGCTCTGAAGAATTCATTTTCCCTTGGAATGGTTAAAACGAAGTGATAACAATCGGAAAAACGGAGAAATTAAATAATATTCACAAAAGTCATAGGCCCTTTAGGCAGCAATGCCAACAGGCTGTGATCGCGTATGAAATTGTAAGTTAAAAATTCCTCGATAATGCATTAGCCTTTATATACATAAAAGAATACTGAACAAAATACTCGTGTCATTCCCCAGCAACTGTAAACCTAATATATATAAAAAATTAGAAAATAACAAATAATAACATCACACAGGTCACCCAACAAATGACCATCCCACAGAATTCAATATGGCTGTCGAAAAGTAGTTAGTAGCAATTTTGCAGAAGTTGTCGAACCATTAACAACTCAGTCTGGCGCCACGTTTTAATTTGCCAAAACAGTTTATGTCATCGCAATGGCGCCAATATCTTTTTAAATATTTTTTCCCGCAATTGCAAAAATTCCGACGTTGATTTACGCATTATGCTTAATGGGTTGAGAGTGGTAGATTGCGTCCGAATAATTAAAAAAATATATACATATTGAAACCGGAAATTGTAAATTTGTAAAAAATGAAGTTCTGTAACGGCGGAGGTGACTCAGATTTATGTGCTATAGGTGTCATAACGTCATAAAGTTGGGGAAAAATGTCAGTGAGAAATCATATTAACGAAATGATAAGATCTCTGTCAATATAAGATTAAGAAAAATCACTCAGTCGGCTTGAAATGAATTTGTGAATTTGGTCTTACACTAAATGTGAGAATTTCTCGCTCGTTTGAATTAATTGTGTCGTTTCAGAATTTACACCAGGTTTTTTGTATTTGGAGTTCGAACTCGGGTTGGTAAACCACCCATCAAAATTACAGGAAAGAAGGGAATGAGGAAAATATAGAAACGCTGGAAAGAGTTAACTTTGTTCAATTCTTGGATAAACTGCTATAGGTGTAGGCAAAATAATTCTTAGCAGTTCTGTTTCAGTTTAAAATAGAATAAGTTTAAAACATTGTAATATATTTTCAACTAGATATTGGCGTACTAGGTCCAGACGTTATTAGAGAGAAAAACGGTTTATTTTCTCGAAAAAATGTTAAGTCTTAGAAACTGAGTACCGTTTATTTAGAAATTATAAAAATTTCAAAAATTGTAAGACGTTTTGAAAATCGAAATGCGGCAAAAAATGATAAGAAAACTAAACAGTTTATGATTTTTCATGTGCACAATTATTTAAAGTTTAAGAATTAAGATTTTGATGTATAAAAGGTTTTGGGGTGAATGTGGACTTTCCTGAGAACCCCTTCCTTACTCCCCCACCCTCAAAAAAACCCAACTTAACGGTTAAAAGAATTGTATGAACATTAACACCGTGAAAACAAAAGAATTTGACCCTTATAGAATAATTGAATTGGTAAGGAAATAAGAAAGAGATGGATGGAGACCTAAGTCGTTCTTCAGGCATCGATTCACCAAATTTGACTTCGGTTATTATAAAAAGGTGACGATGAAAATGGAAAACCCGAAAACTTTATTTCACCAAACGGTTTTGAGTTCCGCGGATTTAAAAAATCATTTTGGACGTTACTGAAGGAATCCCGAAAATGTTCGAATTTGTAAAATGAACCAATTAAAAAGGAAAACTAATAAACCTTCGATTCTGATCAGGTGAGAGTATTCCGGCATCGTTCGAAAACTCCTCTGGCCACATTGACACACTTCAAAACCGTGAGCAGAAAGAACTTCACTGTCTTAAAATTTGGAATTAACTGATAAGGCTCTCGCTTATCATATCACTTGTTTATTGTTTGATACATCTCGGCGGAAGTAAAAAAGCATTCCGTGTCGTTTCCGGTCCTCACAACGCCTTGGAAAATTATTAGAAGGGCCCGCTCCGAAAGGGACGAACCTGATGAGAGAGTTTACCTCCTCTGTTACAACAAAACAACTCCGACATTGAAATCGAGTGAGCCTGAATGATGGAAGTGCCCGTGATGCGATGTGAAGATCCGGGAGGATAATCGGGAGACGTATCTGATAGTACTGATTATGCTATTTATGTTTTCTGACTAAAGAAAGATAAGGCAAAGGGTGCACGCATGTGTGATCTTGTCCTGTTTCCCGGGAAATTCCGTCTTTTCAAATTTACTCAAAATTTGAACTGTTGACAGACCAAAATAGAGTATTCTTTATCTATTTGTGTCTATAAAATCTAATAAAATTATTTTTGTACGTCCTTTATTGCATTAATTTCTTCAAATTAATCGGTGGCTTTAAAGCAATCAACAGTCACAGTCTATACCTTCAAACTGCTGTTTAGGTTCCTTCAGGTACTTACGTGTTACTATAGTGTTCACCTGTTCCGTCATTTGTTATATACGTTAGTTTATAATTTTGGAATATACTTTCCTAACTAAACCTAATAGTCAGGGGAACAGAAAAAGAGGTTTCAAAGGAGAGAAATAAAAGGATTACAAATAAAAAAGGATGATGTGAGACGCGAAAGGAATGCAAAGAAAAAAAATTGAAAAAAATATCAATCTTATTCAACTGAAGTATTTAAAATACACATTTTAAAACTAAAATTCAACAAAATGGAATCAATCGAAGGGGCCCTATGCGAAATTAAAGTGAATTGGGCCCCATTTTCAGAAAAAGGCCATTTATTTAATAGTCAAAATGGCGGAAGAATTCAAATAACTTGGACCTAATATTTTAAAGGAACTCTACAGTTTTGGTACGACAGAACCGATTCCAAGGGTTCGTTTGAAGAATCCCACTCCAAACGATTCTAATCCTGGATCCAGATTCGAAAGCACATCATCGCTTTCATGTCGAATTCTTAAACGAAACGCTGCTTACGTTCATCCGCCCTTCAGTTCGGGTTAAACCAACCAAATTTCAGTAACGCAGACTCGATTTAATGGACGTCTAAAGACATCCTCTCATTCGAGCAATTTCTTAATAATCGCCAAAGGTAATTTCCTTTGGTTTCGGAAAAAAGGAAACAGGAAACGCTCTGCCTTCGCTTAATGGAACTCGTTAAGCGTTTTCCGGGCGGGAGCGGAGCAGTGTTCGTAAAATCACCGTGAAATTTCTGGGTTGACTAGCTTCGTAGTGATCACTGGTCGGTTCTTCCGGTTACTTGGACTTGATGCCGCCGTTCCCGATCGGCATGATGGGCACTCCGTTCACGATTCCGTTAATTGTTCCCACTCCGGCTTTCACCTTCACGTTTATGGTCTTTAGGTACTCTATCACGTTTGTTTTCTTCGCCTGGATCGCCACCTGCAGGGGCGTCATCCCTTCCTGGTTGCACAGCGTCGCGTCCGCCCCCGCCTCTATCAGCTGCTTCACCACGACCACGTGACCGAACAGCGCTGCCGCGTGAAGTGCGCTCTCCCCGTTCTGAAACCAGGATAGGACGTCGGTTGCCAGGCAGGGGAGGCCAAACCATGAGAGGCAATACTCACCGGAAGCAGTTCTAAGGACGGTTTGTACTTGAGAAGCTCATTAATGACTAAATAATGACCCTTGTGAGCCGCTTTGAACAGGGGTGTGGCGCCGTCCTGGAAGAAAGAGGCCGAATTAGGGGGATGAGGGTGGAGGGGGTGAGAGGGAAGGGATTACCCACATGTCTGGTGGAGTCGACTCGTGCCCCGTGAAGGAGCAGCTCCCTGACTATGTGATGGTGGCCCATTTGAGATGCTATCCAGAGGGGCGTGGCGCCGTCGGTTCTTCGGGGGTCGGGCTCTGCCCCTTGCGAAAGGAGAAAGAGCAGTATTTGGTGGTGTCCGTTTTGGGCCGCAATGAAGAGAGGAGTGGCTCTGTCCTGGAATTCAGTGTCCACCTCGTGATTGGGGTAACAGGGCAGGATTTTGCGTGCTTTTATGGCTCACCTTCATGTGAATGTTGACGTTGGCTCCTCTCTTGACGAGTTCTCTCGCAACGGCCATGTGACCGCATTGGCAGGCGACAAAAAGGGGCGTGCCCCCATCCTGCAAAACACAACGTTACATTCAAACTTTTATTTTTTCATCACTGCTATCGATTGAAAATTCATTTTTAAGTGCTGCTGAATATTTTCAGTTTTTCCTTCAAAAACAACTTACAATGCTTGAAGAATCGACGGGAGCTCCATTGTCCAGAAGAATATTTACGACGTCGAGGTATCCGGCTTGGGCGGCGAAAAACAAAGCTGTCGTTCCCGTCTGCAACGAAAGATTATTCCATCTGACACTCTTTTTAATTAAAAAAAAATGAAGTTTGAACTCACCAAACGTTTATTGCTGGCGTCAGCCCCTTGTTCCAGCAACTCCATAACGCAATCGGCGTGTCCGTTGGCCGCCGCCAAGATGAGTGGAGTCGTCCCATCCTGAAAGGGTTAACACATTGAATATTAGCGGTTCAACCACAATGCGTGATAACTGAATTGAGTAATTGAAAGGGGTTTTGAGTGGCACGAAGGAGCGCAGAGGACGGACTGGACAAAGGGGCAGTGCGTCCAACAATGCTAATCGACGTAATTAGGCCAACGTGAGTACTTTGACAAGAGCGTCTATTAAAGCATCCGAAACCGGGTTTTCTCCCTCCGTTTATTGACTGCGGAAAATGTTAAAATCACTTTCTTACTCTTGAGTACTCTTTAATAGTCTTCTTTGGTCGTCTTTGCTCTTCTTTATCGTTAAACAACAATCAATTTCTCATAACTGGGTAACCTAATTTACTTTTTAAACAAATAATGGGAAAGTAAAAGTTCTTTTCGATGTTTGGGGAAGTCTTCGAGACACCTCAACGCTCAAATGGGACAAAAATGAGACAATAAATAATGTTATTAATAAATGTTAATGTTATTAATAAAATAATGTTTTTAATAAATGCATTCATTTACAAAAAAATTATTATTATTGTATGCATTTGTTCTGAGTTAAATGCACCGTTGAATTTGTGTGTCTTTTTGAGATTTTTAAATCATTTAATTAATGTTAATATTTAAATGTTTAATTAATGTTATATTGAATTAATGAATTAATAATTAATGTTACTATTTTAATTTGTAATTTTGTGTCTTTACATATTTTTACTGGAGTTCTTCATGTTTCTGTGAATTGACCTTTGTGTAATGGAAAATTTTAGGTGGTACTTTTTGAGATGGTACATTTTTTCTTCGCCTTTTTTCCAAAATAAAGGAATGAAGGCTCATCGACTTTTAATCATGCTGATTCATGTTGCTTTTCTAAAAATCCCAAATATTCCAAATTCGAAAAGCACGAAAAAGGCACTTGAACCGGAAAGTCCCGACTGCCAGTGTCCCACGACGTAGTTTTTGGTGCAGAACAGAACATCGTGGGGAATGCGAAAGCATAAATAAGTTTCAGAGCAGAGATATTTTCGATGAGGAATCATTAAAAGAAATTGCACCGGTCAAGATGTCTCAAAGACCACGAATCGATGCTGAATCGATATGAAATCATTATTATTTTTAATAAACGCTGTGAAAATCCCAAAGAGAAAAGTTGATAATCCGTGACAGCCTCGATTTGTAACGATTCCCACGTTCCTCCAATTTTTTCGGGTGCCCTTTCTCCTCGCAAAAATGCCCGCGTCAAAAGTCACGTTACCGAATTCGCCCCAACTGATAAAGGACGAAAAAATCCCGCAAAAGCAGACGAATTTTTTGCCCCAAAACGACTGCCATAAATTTTCCTTCTTCTTCGTTCGGAGGGAGGAGATGAACCGTGAAATTTGCTTTCACTGCGCTAACGACTTCTGGATATGAAATAATTTGATAATCGCGTTACTAATTATGGCCAATCGAGAAATTAAGGGCTCTCAATTAATCGAAATTAAATTTAAAAAAACACTTGGACGCTCCGATGGAGTTAATTTCTACGGAAGTCAGACAACCAAAATGTTTTCATTCTGTCTGTTAAGTTTCAAAGTTTCGAACCTTCGCTTCATCTCCCGCGACCGAGAAAGCCATTTCTTGCTACGAGCGCTACTTTAGACCTCTTCCCTCGTGACCCCCTCATTATCACTGCCTTATCACCACTCATTGGGAAGAACCGTCCCTTCTTCGCCCACCCACTTGTTCGATCAACGGAGTAATACTTTACAGTTCACTGACCACACCGAATGTGCTGGAGGCCCCTTTCGATGTGGGGCCTTCCATTTGTGCTTTATTTGTGTTATCTATCCTTGTCAAGATTTTATGGGAGCTTCAAATCCACCCCTCGGCATTGTTTTTATTCTGAATGGGTAGAAACTTGTGAAGGAAAGCTCTGCTGGTACATTCTTGTGCATTTCTTCTGCTTGATGTCCCGGCGATTGAGGTAACCTTTCAGGACATTCCCGGGTTCCACTCGAGTGTATTGCCCTCATTCACTCTATACTCTCAGTTAATTAAGTTCCAGCTAGACTTTTAATGAGTCCTTCCGGGCGGGAAGAGCACTATAAAGCGAGCGGACTGCCAAGTTTCGTCTTTGGACGCAGAAAAGCAAGTGGGGTCGTCATGGTCTGTTGTGGTGTCACATTTTACGGTGAGCGGCCGCGGAGGACCGCATTGGGAAATGAAACCGTGGCAGAGGCCAAAAGGGGAAACAAAGCAGAAAGAGTTGAATCTTTTAAGCCAGGAAGACCGCCACCGAACCGTTTAATAACAGACTTTTTCTTTAACGGTTTCACTCAGTTTGAGACCCAAAACCCACATCGGTTTGCATGTTTTGCTTCGGACCGATTTAACTAATTACAACAATGGCGACTCCCAATGTGTTTTACACGTTTCGGACTTCCAGGGAAATGTGTACAGCTCTTTCGAAAAACGCTTCTTTTTTTTAAAGCTCAAGAGCATCATCGTACCTTATCTCTGCAGTCCACGTGAACTTTTCCGCTGTCTAAAACCTTTCTCAAGAGTTCTAAATTTCCGTGAAATGCAGCGGAATGAAGTTGAGCGTCCGATGGTGTTTCTTTCTGAAAAAAAAAAACAAAATAAACTAACGGAGTCTCTAAAATTAAATAAAAAAGAGTAAGAAAACGATTTCAACGGTTAGCTAACTTCAGAATTGGACATTTTTTTTTCTTTTTATAATTTTTGGGTTCTGTCCAGATTTTAATTCCCATGAGCTTTCGCTAACACTCATGAAAAATCCATTTACTTATCGGATTGGATTTTGATCGGCAGTGTTGAAGACACACAACCTCATAACCGAATTGGCGAACCTCATAACACAATCGAATACCAAAGGAATGCGCACTTAACCAAATCTGAGATACCCCCGCATTCGGCCGAACAATTGAAAACGGAATTGGAAAATGCCAACCATTCAACCAAATTACGAAACGTCTTCGCTGCTAAAACGAGGAATAAAAAAAACAAAATCTGTGTAGGAGAGTTTTTGTTCTGCCTTCGGAACACCAAGGCAGATTGGAATCCTTTGTTTAGTGTGTGAGCATTTCAGAATCGAAAGGACAACAGGGACTGGTGGAGAAAACCGAAGAGTTTTCCCTGCTTTTGGGATGGAGCTGGCAACAAATGCTGACCTGTGGGCACCACAACAGAAGCATTGCTACTCACGAACCGGTGAAGCGAGGAGCTACGTGAAGCACCTGTAAATGGCCAAAGGCGAGGCGTGATGCGATGCCAGGAAAAGCGAATGAGGAGCTTCGAATTGGTTTGAATAGGAGTTGGCAGTGAATGGAATCCATTGAGAGGACAGTGAAAGAAAGGGGAGAGATTGTGCCCTCCGCCTCCTGACGATTATTTGCAGAACCCATTCAAATGAAAGGAGATCGACGAGTCAAATTTTGCTTTTAAATTGTTATGCAATGTTGATCGATCGCTTTTCTTTATATTAAATCAATTATCGGTACGATTTGCCTGACGTCGTCAACTCTTTTCTCTCTTTTAATGACAGAAGTTTCTTCCCAAATAAGGCGGGAGACTCAAGAGAATCCCGCAAATCTGCTACCTACGATAAAATACACGTCGAAAATGGAAACAATGCTTGTCTTGGGCACCTTTTCAGAAAAGACTTGATAACCCGCCTTCTATTGAATGTCTCTCCCTAAGTGGAAGACGAACCTTGGACAGCAACCTTTGGAAGCAGCTCGGGGCAATTTGGCTCCTCCACTTCGACGGTGTCTCATCTTTTCGCCTTTGCCTTAGCATTGCACCAAACCAAAACTCAGGACCACCTTCATTAAGGAGGCTTGTACTATTCAAGGTGGAAAAATATTGCTTTTTCGCTTATGCGATCACTCCGAACGAACCTAAACATGTAATGCAGAAAGAAAACAAACAAACTTTCTACAACGACAACCAAGGCCGCCGCCACGGGAATAAGCTCGGAAAACCTGAATTACAGCGGTAATAGGCAGGTCTGGGCTGAAATTTTTGTCGACCCCACCCCGCACTCGGAGGGTTAATCAGAAGAATGGAAATTTTCGAACTGAGCGCTCTGATAGGAGCGTTTCATGGCCGTTTTGAACATCGAAAACTGAACGCGGATTTCTAATCAAGGAAAACTGCAATTTCTCACCGGAGAATGAAAAAAATTATAAGCGCGACTCCCGTTATTTCGCTTCATCAGTGAGAATCAAAGGTAAAAGTGAATGCGTTTAATTAAAATTAAGTATAAGTGGATAAGGGATAGGCTCGGAATAGGCCTGCAAAGGCGCTTGTGATCTTTTCGTGCCTGAAGAAACCTGAAATCTGAAAAGGCAGAATTTTAAAAGCATATGGATTTGAGTAAATATCAACGGGACGAGAGAAGTTCAGGGTGCAAAAGATCAAATGAATCCTTACGCGCCCCGTAATTAATAAATGTTATATAACATAACGTGACAAGTTCTGCTTTGACCTCATTAAAAATCTGCCCGAAGAAGGTCATGAGAACTGTTAAATGTTTCGCACGAATCATGAATTCCAGAACACAATCTTCCTTCCCAGCAATCTTCTCTCTGGTGCCTTAAACCGTTTGCCCCATCCTAAAGGTTAGCTTTTCCAATCTCTTCTGATATGATAAAACCAGAGAGAAATCAGAGGTGTACTCCATTGTTTGATTTTCGATGTGTAGTTCCCGTGACCGAAACATTCGATAACGTGATTTGTGTGCGACCTTTCATCGGCCTATAGGCGGTGCTCTGGGATGTAAGTTTTGGAAAAAGTTAGAGGAAGTAGATGGACTAGTTGAGAGCTGAACTTGCTCTGCCATACTTTTCCGCGAGCTCCTGGTCAACAAAGACGGCAAGTGAAAGTGTTTGTCGGTAAGGGCTGAGCACGTAACAAACTAGAATTCGAGCCTGGAAGGCTGTGTTGTGGGAGTGAAGACATCCGGAGACCTCCAGTTACGATTTATGGTGCAGGGGTAACTCACAGACAGTTCAGATACCGATCTTAACATGATGACATTCTCGAGCTTCCACTACTGCTGCGAACACTAAAAGTGGATTCTTCTTCTGATAAAGTTAATTAATGCACAAAGGATTTGCATTTTAATCTGAAATGCATCCCTGCAACCTCAGATAAGTATGTCTGAGTTGGTTTTTTTCTAAATAAAAATTATTTCTCCTGACTTCTTTGAAGATTAAAGTAAATATCGCTGCTTGTTGAGGGAAAACCTCAACCAGTGAATTTCGCATACGCAAAGACAGGTTAATAATAATTATTGAAAGAGATATTTTAGAACCGCTGTTAAATTTATTTACGGCGGCTTAACTTTGAGCAATACTTATCTTTCGAAGGCCACCCATTCTGCAGGTTTCTTATTTTATGTAAATTCTCTCATTTAATGGCGACCGCAAGAAATTATCTTTCCGTGCTTATCATTTCTCTCGTGGCAACGACTGTCATGTTTCCGATTTTTTACCCCGGGCCACTTTGACTTTCCTAAAAACTAATTAAAACGGAACCTCGCGGGACGGAAATATCACTTCTTTAGAATCCATCATCGAGTGCAACCAACCCTTTGCAATTACTGCGGTCTTCTTAATTAGGCACACTTTTTTTAAAAAAAATAATTATTTGTGAAATGGTTATTGAAAGCCTCGGTCACTACTTTTTCTTGTCTTTCCGGAAACTCACGAATACATATTTTTCTCTGAGTCCGTTATTGATAGTTATCATACGACAAAATCTTTTGATCTTGATACAAAATTGCCCTCCTTGGGAGACCGCTTAATGTCTGATGAAATTTATAGGGTTTATGACAAGACTGTAAAGGCTGCATCAATTAATTTAAAAAGCTGCCCGTAAGGAAAAATTGAAAATAATGCAGTAAAAATCCTCAGTTCTTGTTTTCACCTTCGCCCATTTAATTATCGGAAGACAGTTTTGGGTTCCTGGCACAAAATCTCAAGGCATTGTTTGAAATAAAAATAAAATCCGATGAGGTAACACCGTCTGCAGCTTAGCAACGTTCAAAATCGCTAAGCGTATTCTTCGCAACGTTTATGACCCCAATATTAAAATGTCAACCGATTCTTCAACACTTTGCACATTCGGATGTTTCGCTGAGGATGTCGTGCTGTTGCAAAATATTCCAGAGGCCACAAGTCCATTATGGGAACGACGATTGTTGGCCAATTGGGCCACAGTTCTTCATTCTCAGAGCTGTGCACGCGAGATGAAATAAAGTGCAAAAATTTGCATTTTGCCAAATCACCGAATCAAAATTCAGACAAGGTCGATTTTTACAGCATCGAAGAGCGAAAGGTCTGATGTGACGGCGTTATATAACTCCCCATAGTCTTTTAGTGGATTTTCATTAATGAAACAAATCCCTCAAAATCCGAAAATCCTCAAAGTGAAAAATAATTTGCGGTGCTTTTTCTAATTTTATTACGGCTGCGATATTACGTAAGAGAGGGTTCATATTATTTCGCAGTAGTTGAGTTTTTTATCCGCAACTTGTTTAATGCCACATTGTACAATCTGAAAGTTGAAATGCCTCATCTGATAATGTCTCT
Organism: Brueelia nebulosa; assembly: GCA_028293925.1. Taxonomy (NCBI): domain Eukaryota; kingdom Metazoa; phylum Arthropoda; class Insecta; order Psocodea; family Philopteridae; genus Brueelia; species Brueelia nebulosa. Next base: position 197,102 of record JAQIBA010000083.1, read on the forward strand.
AGCATTGCTTTCTTTCCCAAAATCAGGCAACTTCCTTTAGAAGATGAACTGATGAGTTTTTTATATGATTTTCTTCAGTCTGCATTTGGCTGAGGTGTTTTTTGCTAATCTTAACATATCAAATTCGCTGAACTTCAATTATTGTTTGAACAGATTCTGCCAAATGCCAAAAATATGACATTGAAATCTTAAGTACCTTAAATTGCATCATATTTAAAAAAAATTCATCAACACAGCTGACGTAATGTATTCAATTCATATATTTTTTTTATTTTAGAGCCGAAATTTGGAGTTAAAACTTAAAAAACTGTTTCCACGTTAGTGCAAAAATGTCATTGCAGATTTAAGTGCTTTAATTTTATTCATTTATTCACTCCTGCGATTGTAACTGTAAAGAAAATTAATCTATGCCATTATCTGGTCGAATTATTGCAAATTTAGACTTTAGTAAAACCCACTCACCATCTCAACATTTTGAAAGAGGACGAGACCGATGTAATGACTAACATAATACATCGGAATAATTTCATTCACTCATTGGGCATATCTTTTGATCACTGTTATTACAAAAGCTTTCCCTTATCAATGAGATAAAATCTACATTTTCCATTTTCGGTTTGATACCAACAACTTCATTAAGTATAACTGTTACGTACTCCAATTGAAAATCATCACGAGAAAAGGCGATCTGACACCTTATTCTTCACCTTCTTTCCTTTCTCCCCAAAAAATAAAATATCTCCCCTTGGTAGGAGCCACGTGGTGTCTTCCATGAAGCGTTGCAGGTCCTGCGCTCGCAAAACAAAGAGAAAATAAAACTGGGTGTTTTTATACTCTCTGAAGCGCAAAATTCAGGAAAAACAATAAACCGATTGTCAAATTGTTACGGCTCAAAAAATAAATACTATCATCTAAAACGGTTTATTATCGGGAGTTTCATAACTTTCCGATGTAGGATATGTTGAAAAGCAAAGGTCGTTAGCACGACGCCATGCACGATAGAAATTACCTCATCTCAGGTGAAAGTAAACGAGCAAGATGCAGAATTAAATTGTCGTATCCACTCCGCCGGTCAATTCATCAGTTAAATTATTCCTAATTATGCACTTTGGGACCATAACGAGTGACTGAGGATAGCAGAAACCAATTCGCAATTTACGAAATTTTTTAATTATGATAACGAGTGAAACTGTCCAAGAGAATCTTTTCCATTTCGACCACACATTGGTCGTTCTTTCGAGATTACGTAAAAAAACATCACCGTGCGATTTATTTCACGAAAAACCCACGAGGAGTTACGGGAACAACGCCTTTTTATTGTTAATGATTCTAGAGGAGAAACCTGAAATAAACCGTTGCACAAAGATTCGTGAGAGGAGTCCTATGACCTCAAAGGCCTACTGAAATCATCAAAAACAAAAGCTCATAAAGACTTATCTTATGGTCGACTGAGACCCGAAAACCGGGGAAGCAAACGCCGAATGGCTTTGAAACGATAGTTCATTAGTGCACTTGTCGGAAGGTTTCTCGGCGATAAGTGCCTGTTCAGTAACATTACGGTTTGGATTTTATTATAGTAAGTGAAACAAATCAGAATTCTCATCATTTTCATTTCGTATACTTTAGAAAGTTAAATTAACCATTTTAAGGATTAATGAGTGAATTAATTATCGACGCCTTGAAGAATCTGCAATTACGAATAACAGAAACAATCATTACCGTTGTTTGTTTGGGTAAAAACTGTTTGAATTTAAATTATAAACACTTGGTAATTGCTAGTTTGGAATGGCATTATAAATAAATATAAATAAAATAAGCCTTTATTTAATTTAGCGGGGATTGAGAATGTGTTAATTATTGGTACATTAAAAATGAAAATAAAAAAGTGCAATTAATGTGAGAAGTCTTTATCATTCATTAAACCATGTGCTTTTTTAGATAAGGGCCCTTTCTTAAAGCAATCAATCACTGATATGACTACTTTGTTTTAGACTGTATCTGGGGGAGGGCGAGGGAGGAGTAAGTCAGCTGGCCTTCAAGAGGTAGCTCTCCACTCTTTGACATTGCCTAAATGGGCGTTTCTAATTTTTTCCGTGAGCAAAAAATTAACAATCCCGTAGGAACACCCTCTTGACAGAATATTGTCCTCGAAGACAACAGTACTCGCACTCTCAGTTCGAAATCCATGCAATCTCGTATTCGACCGCCATAATTAACGGTATAGTGGAACAAATGGAATTTCGAGTGACGAACAACGACCGAAAATGTCATCGCGTTGTGCTCAATCGGTTGAGGTCGCGTGCCGGAGAATACGGCTAACCTTTATGGCGAATTGAGCTGCTTTAATAATATTGCCCGCCGACTTGTGCCAAAAAACTGAGACGTTTTTCCTTCTATATTTTTAATTGAAAACCCGAATAATGCGTTTTTGAACCTTAGGCGATCCCAAGTTGGGCCGGAGCGAATTTTCTGTAGTTAATTGCCCCGGATCCCATTTAAAAACACTGTAACAGTTTATGGGCAACGAAAAATGGATATGTTCATTTATTTGTGGGTGATTATTAAGAGAAAAACGGCGAGGTCTACTTTTCGTCAGACTTGTCTCGGCCTTCTTCCAATAAAGTCATCGCTGACATCCTTAGCGATACAAAAATCGTAAAAGTTGGAAGGATTGAACGCAACATTTACTTCATTCAACGAATGAGGCCTACCATCGAACTATTCATTACCTATAAAATGATTTTGCCCGTGAATTAAAGTACTTTCTTTTTTATTTCTATCCAACGAACCTATTTTTAAATAAAGAACCGGCAATGAGGCAAAACGAATCATTTCCTGTTGAAAATGTAACGAATCGATTAATTTGATATCGTATAACAGGAAAAATTATCAAATCATTTGTGTGAGGATTTTTATGTCCACTCGATGGAGTTTGCAAAAAAAAACTCGTCTGAAATTTATTTGGGGAAATAAACAAAATATTTATTAGTTGGGACTTACATAAGAAGATTTGCAAGGGTGAAAGTGAGAGAATGTATTCTGGAATCCCCGTAGTCTGGCAGATATCAAAGAATAGATGCACACAAGTGTCCTTCTAGGGTATATAATACAGAGCATCAGGCCAGACACACACACACACGCGGAGGGTTTAGCTTCTTCCTTGAATGACTTAACGCGTCACGTGACGATTAGCCGAAAAAGTTGAATTGGCACCGGGTTCGCCTTAAAAGGGTGGTTCAACCCTTCCGCGGATCAACTCAAAAAATCGTATTAAATTGCAACTCGTTAATCAGGTTTGGAAGCTTCGAGCTACTTGCTCTTGGCTGTCATTTGGATTTGCCAATGGAAGAGTTCCGATCACAAACAGTTCCCAAAAGCGTGTTCCTTTGATGAAACCTGACTATGATTCGCACCTGTAAATTTCGTAGAAACATAATACTGTGTCCGCAATATAGACGCACAAGTCTTTTCCATTATTAAATTTCGAATGTTTATTGGACGTGTTTTCAACAGTTAATTGTTGTGAGTTCAACAGGTAAATTTTTTCTAATAAACACAAAATAAACGTGACGAGATTGTGTTTATTTTCTTAAAACCGATTCATTATCAAATTGGCCTAAACTAAATTAAAAGATGTAAAGGAAACTGAGAAGGTCAATCACATGCTTAAAACGGACATCAGTCTTCATTACCAAATTCAAGTTGTCATACACCGCGATTGTTCTCAAAAAAAGTACTTAAAATTACATCTCTGACTGACTTCTTTTTACTGGTCATTGCTTTTTAAGGAGATTGGCTGCTCACTGACCAGGAAGCTCTGTCCAGTGCGGGTTGCTGGAGTGAGGCGCAGGTGCAGGTTCGGTTATGACCGCCACTTAATCAGTTCTCAAAGACTGATCCTCTTAAAGATGTTTTCCACCCAATCACACATCTTCCATCAAAATCACCACTACCTTCATAAATCATGAATAAAGTCATCAAGTTCCGAATAGTCGGTCGAAACCTGCGAAAATGAACTATAAAAGTCAAGGAGGACGATAACTATAAATCAAAATCGGTTTAGGTACGCATCCGGCTGACCTTAGTGCCGGCTCTTATAACTGATTTAATTTCTAAAAAATAATTTGGATTTAAAATTCCATTCAGCAATTTTCCCTCTCCAATGGCGGCCATTCCCAATTCGGTATTGTTCCTTTCTTTCCCCTTTGAATAAATACCCGCCCCGCAATTGTTTTCTTCGATTCATACTCTAAGCTTATTATCAATGAAATGCCTGAACGTGTGAAATGAATTTTAAATAAGACTTCCATCATTTTGGAAGGCTTCCATCGTTTGAGAAAAATTTTTGTCACGTTTATTTTCACACCTTGAGACTTTTAGCCTTGAGAGTGCTTATGGCTTTGATGTTAAAGAAATTCGTGTCACAGTTTTTCTGAAAATTTCAGGGGAAAGCCTTGAATTTTCCGACATTCGGTTCCATTGGTTGGGCTTCGATGCTTATTTTTGTTATCAGTGGAATTAATTTTGAGAAGAATTGAGAATCTCAATGTAAAAGTCTGCAAGGAAATGAAGAGTCACTTTTTATGTGATAAAAATTCTATACTCATCCTCTGTGTGGTTTATTAAAATTGTGGAACCTGGGAAGACGAGGAGTGTTTTGTGGAATATAACGACAGATAAGGAATTCAATAATGTGGTTAAGAATGCTGCTGTGAGATTATTTTAATATGTTTTTTGATTCCACTGCCGTAATCCTCAACTCCGAAAAACTCATTACATTCGAGAATTAAACGCTGTGTGCCCATCGTTTGGACTGCAGCAATAATATTTCAGAAAAAACCCTGAATGTTGTTTTCTGCTCAAGTCTGCAAAACTTCACTGATTCCCATTTTAGATAAACCCATTGTTAATTCAACAGGAATAAAATGGGATTGATCGAAATACTTTTAATCAAAACGAATTGTGTGAGTTCTTGAAATTTTCCCATACGAACTAATTCTTCAACATTGTCTTTGTAAATATTTTTAGACATTCTTTTACTGAATTATAAGTGAATGTCAATATCCTTTTAAGGTTTAAAAAATCAGGAGTGAACCCCGAGTGTAAAGTAAAAACTTTTATAGGTTAAAGTGGAAAACGAAAAAGAAGATTAACAGTGGAAATGTGAACTGGGTTAATAGAGATTTGGGGTGCAAATAGGTGAATGCATCGTTAGTCTAATGTCATGAGAACGTTGAATACAGGTAAACGTGAAGGACGAGGAGCACCTAAGGGAACTGGGATTTCACTTAAATGCGATGAGGGAAATGAGAAAAATGGATTGGTGGAGAAATATAATAATGAAGGACAACAACATTACTTTCAACCGGGATTTCTAGTGGTTAAACAGACTGAGCATATCTGCGATAAAAAACACAGAGAAAAACTCAAAAAGGATACATTAAACTGTTAAAGCCAACATTCCTTTCTCTTTTATAAATTTGGATAATTTTTTGCAGAACACTCCAATTTCAGAATATTTAACAAACTTTAAACAATTTCCGGCTCAAACACCACCATTAATAATTTGCGAAAATCGTTATTCGATTTCATTCGTTAATTAACTTTCTTTCTTTTGTTTATAATAAAACATTATTTAGGAGGAGCTCTCATTTTTCCTATAATACCGTAATAACTTATCTATCTTTCGATATTTTCACCCAAAATCACAGGCGGTGTTTTAATATAATCACGACATTATCAGCTAATAGAAATGAACTCCATCGATATTATTGACCTCACACAATTTTCGAAAGCAATAGTTCCTAACATTTGGCAAGGACATTTTTGATTAAGGTATTTTAAACAGGTTGAACCATTTTATACAGTTGCTTGTCTTGCGGGGTTAATTTTTTTAATCGCACCGACCAGATTTAATAAAATAAAAATTCATAAATTTTTTTTGTCAGGTAGGACAGAAACTTTTATTGATGCAATGGCCTCTAGGGAACAATTTTCAGAGGATGGCCAATTCTTGAAACAAATTACTCGCCTTGGAATTTTTTAATTAGAAGGATTTACATTGTAAAAAAAATGGGACCAAAAAGTGTTAATTTAATTCCAGAAATTTTGGAAGTAAAAAAAATCAAAAGTCACAAAAGGGATGTTTACGGTCGGCAGATACTTAATATGGGGTGGCTAAATATGCCATCTCGATTAAGTATAAAAGAATATCTTTAAACAGGGGTGGCTAAAGACTTCGTTACAGGGCCACAATGTGTAAGGGGAAGATCGAGAAGGGTCCATCTTTTGATATGTTTGCAATCATTAGTTAAAACTGTATTTCAAAAACGGTATTAATTGTATTGTTAACAGCAATAAAAAATTACATAAAATAATGGAAGTTTATCAGTTTCTAATTTAATATCTGCAACTGCAATCACATCTCATTTTACAATCAGTTAATGACACGTGCCTTATCAAACATTGGTCACACGGTACAAATCGCGAATAAAATCAGAAATGGTATTGGTTACTGATGTCTTGGCTAAGCAGAAAAAAATTTACTTGCCCAGCCCTGCCCTAAGAAATGCAAACGTCCATCACTGCATTTTTTTCTGACAAATTTTGCCAAATTAATCACAATTTATACCATTTTAAAGCAACGTCCCAAGCAATTTAATAATTATAGTCATCATTTTATGTATTATTTCTTTCAGGGACGAAATTTCAATGTGAAGGAGGAGATCATCGGCTTTTTAGGTGACAGAATTTTTCTATCCTTTACAATATATTTTTCTAGTGAGAAATAAAACATTAGATTAATAATCATAATCAATATGAGAAATAAAAATAAAATTAAAGGCTCACCTTCATTGACATCATGCAGTTTCAAAGCATAGTAATAAGTAAAGAAAATTTAACGAAGTTCATCACACAACAGGGCATGTGCTTTTATGACAAATCACTATAAAACGGTGACATGTCGATGAAATATGTTTAAAACGTAGCAGAATCAATAACGATTAAAATGAAAAGGAAAAGAGCTAATTTCACAAAACGGCAACGAATAATATCGAAACGAAGATGGTACGATCGGATCGAATACACCGCACAGAAAAACGAACTTGCTCTGCCCTCTTCTCACAATATGCAGTCTTGCAATATCTTCGTTGCTCTTATTTCGGTTTCGTTTTCACAGGATTCCGACTCCACGTGAATTCCTATTGGGCCATTTCGCAGAGGAACGGCTGAAACCGTTAACGGTTCGAATCGTTTAAATACTGACTTAAAATACGTATTACATTGAATCATATATTGCTGCAGGTCACTGTCTTTTTTTTAAAGAATATTTTTATTCCACTTATAATTACCAACAAAGCAATGAAACAAAATAGGATTGGTCAAAAATATTAAAATTTCGTCAGGTTTAAGGTACTTTACAAATCCTCATGCATTGTTTTAATGTTAAAACTTTGACTAAAAAATTCTTCTAACTTTTGATCTGACTTTTATTATGAATTTGTTTTTTAAAACATAATTTTTAATATTTTGGATAATAATTCTTAAGTAAGTGGACCACTTAACAATTTCATTACTGTCCAAAAAAAACTGCCAAAACAGAATCATGATGGCAGTATTATATCAGTGACATTTAGCCCAGCAACAGAATTCAAATTTCCCAGGGAAAATTAATCGTCATAAATGAGTGCTGAATTGAATTTTGATAGTTATTATTCTGCTGAATCCTTTCTTTTAACAGTTAATTTTATGAAAGGGTGAAATTTTGGCAGTGTAATTTTATTTAGACACTTCTGGAAAAAAACGATTATTTAACGGAATCAGTGTTAACACTTTTTATAGGAATGATTTCTAAGAGTACAAGTCGGAAATGATTTAACTGCAACAAAAAAGATTTCATTTAAAAATAAATAGGTTTGTTTATCTTATCGAACTCGTTCCGAATTAAATTTTAATCCGGCTGACGCCTTGAAAAGCTTATCTTGATAAAAAAAAATATTATTTCTTTGTGTTAAAAATTATCTGCTAATATTTGCTGTTAAAAACAGCTTCCGATTTGCTAACTGCTATGAAAAGACTTCCTTTGTATGAATTATCACGCATAAGTACAAATGCGAAAAGTACAAGTAATGGCATGATTATGTAATTTTTTTACAGAAGATGCGCAGACAATGGCGTGGATTTAAGGCGGCGGACTATTAACATTTTCAAGAATTCTGTGATTTGGTAAGAAAATCATACTGGAACTTTGCCCCTAAGGCATTGCAGAAGCGGATTCAATTTCACAGTTTCTTATAAACCGGTCCCTCACCTGTAATTAATGGAACGCACTTTGCACCCTAATGGGCCCATCCCACCCATTATCCAAATAGGAATTTCTAAAAAAAAATTTATAAAACTGGGATGACTTTATTTTAATGACTGCTGTGTTCAGATTGTATTAATTACAGTAACTGAAACAACTTTCGGTAGATAAAAGTGTAAATAGGATAAAATCATTGCCCTCGGCTGTAACATCGCACAGTTTTTCTAAACAACACTGAATATGAGTGGCTCAGAACTGACATTTCATTGGAAATATTCAATGCAAAAAAAGTTAATTAGATAAAAACCAAATATTTTCTTCGTCTGCCATTTTACTGATTCATTTAAATTTTGGGAATTTATATGAAATTTCTTTTTTATAAATTAATTCTAAACAGGCAGTTTAAATTCCGTGAACGGTGAAATTTAAAGAACAGATTCGAAGCGTGGGAACATACGAAAACTGTAAAATCAATAACTTAAGCTCACAATGAAATGACTGTAACGAAAATCTGCTGATATATCAGAACAACAGCATCCACCGCCCATTTGCTTAATATATTTTTTTTCTAATACTTGGAATTACAACAACAAAAATTACTGTTCTGTGTTTCACCCTTGAGGTATTAACTAATGCATTATTAATTGCCAGTTTATTAAGAAATAAAATTCAATTAGCAAGTTAATGGGCGGCGATAAAAAGTTTAACCCCAAGACAATATCTTAAGGGGAAAAAATATCTCACAAATTTGACACTTCTTGGAATCACCATTCGAGGAAAAAAACATTGATGTTAAAGACCGGGGGAAGAAATAATTAAGATGGGGCAGTTGTGATTTTTGCTAAACCAACCTTAAAAGTTCTTGCAACTTTAGCCATGATGAGGATAATGACCGAACTGCCCGACGAAAAGTCTGCTGGATTATTTAGACGCATAAGTTCGTCTTAATTTGATGTGAGGCCTTTAAGGCAAAACGGATGACTTAAGCGACGGCCTTCTGTTTGTTTTGCCCCTCCCTCTTCCAGTTCAAAAAGGCCAAAACCCTTCCTTCGAGCTTACTCACGGTGTTTGCTCGTAAATGAGCATGAAAGTAAATTTTTCTCGTTTTGTTCAACTGTCATTCGTACCTGTCTAGACACATTCAAAGTCCTACAACAATAAAAGTGCCTAAGAAAACAATTTTCACATTCTGTGTAAATATCAACCGTCGCTTCTGATTCCAAAAAAAAGTAAAATGCCTGGGGTATTTTCTAAAATTATACCTGTGAAAATCACTTCAGTATGAAGGAAACCTCTGTGAGGTGAAAACGCTTCGGCACTCACGCGGGAGAATAATGGCGGGATTGTGTCTCTCTTTCCTCGTAATTCTGATCGTCTCGTGCTTGTCCGAAAGCAGCGACATCGAGGAATCGACCACCGTAGAAGACGTGAATTCCACGAGAGCAGGAGAACAGGAGCTGCACCCGAAGAAGAGCGACCATGAGGGGAAGAACGCAATTTCGCAACTGATGCCGGACTCGGAGGCCGTTGGGGAGCACATAATAGGGCAGAAGGTGCTGGAGATAGTGAAAAACCCGGTGAACGTTGACTTGGACAAGTTACCGAGTGATGTGATTGACAAGATAGCAGAGGGTGGAGTGACAACCCCCAAAGCGGATGCGAAACCCTCGGTGGTGGTTATGGAAGAAGGGGATGCGAGAACGGAGGCGACAGAGCCAAGGACTATAGTTTCACAAACGGAAAATCCAAACTGAACATTTTGGACCTAATTTGTTTTTTGGATTGTTGTAAGAGTATACTGTTGATTACAAATATATGGATCTTAGTTTGTAATTCAAAAATCGAAACTGCCTTAACACATAACAAACTGATTGACGCAGGAAAAGCGGTGCGGAATTACACTGCCACGTCGAATCCCTGAAACAAATTCGGATTCTGCATTAAGTGTTTAAGTCCGGAAAAACTCAAACATTAAGATTTAGTATTGTGAGTAAATTGCGCACATGCATAGCATTCCTGAATGACGTTGAAGGCGGCTTAGGCCTTTGATCACAGCTCGAAAAATTGCTGTCTTCTGCTTGAGTGAGTGCAAATTTCGACCGAATGCGAACGACCACTGTCCACCGAACTAATTATTTCATTTGACAAGTAAGAACATGTCGTGTTGAGTGTCGCAGAGCAAATGCATAAGAGCCACTATGTTGGCACTCCTCCCGGACGCCCTCGGGACATAAATGTTGTTTTGGTCGAAAATTCCTGGCGCCAAAGGCGATCACATTCTTCGAGCTCGCGTTTTCCTTTTCGGAAAAACATTACAATTAATTTTATAATTAAACCCGAGCCTCGCTATTAAACCTCAACAAATTAATATTTATTGATGGGGAAAAAACCACCAAAATAGCCGACTTAGTCGGCCGTTTTAATAATTTAATTACATATTCGCAATAAGAGAGGAAAACCCTAACTGGATTTAAAGTCTGAAAGATAAAAATCAACGTGAATCCACAATTCCATCTTCTGTAGCTGACGTTTTAGTAAGCGATGCTCAAACCTCTCTTTGCGAAAACTGCCCTAATTATTTTATCTCTAAATAATTAAATTTTAAAACGGCCACTTATTTCGCCGTCAATGAAAAAAAATGACGAAATTAAACTGAAGATCAAAATATAAAATTACCGTTAAGTTAAACGAATCCGTTATCTTTTTAAGGAACCGTGAAAATAGACTCAAAGAGTTATGTGTTCCCTCCATTGGTGGATTCGCTGCTGCCTCTGAATTGGTTTTCTGCGGTGGAATGAAATAAACGAACGCAATTTTTCATAATTCATTTTTTTATAATTTATATTATTTCTTTGACAAAATTAAAAGACGATTGTTGTGAAAATTGAGCATATCCGATTAAAAAAGAAATAATTATAAATACGGGGAAGGGGGTTTCCTCGAGGGCTCCATCATAATTTTCGCTTTTTATCGCAACCTAAATAAAAAAATACGACAATATTTTTTTTAATAAATATAACAGACCGCATGCAATATTTCGGTGCCTAATTTACATGTTCGATGTTTTCAATATTGTAAAAGTATGAGCGGACCGGTTGAACTCTGACCTCTAAGACCGAAACCTTTTTTAGGTGCTGTCCTTTTAGAAGTTAAACGCAACAGGAAAGAGCTTCACCTGCACCCACTCTGGCTATAATTCAAAAAGCGGTTCTCGCAAACAACTGTTCCTTTGGATTAAGAGACGGAAATTCCGAGAGATCGCCAAAGTGTAAAAAATTATCAGGTTTGTATATCGTTGAAAAGCTGCCACTTTTCTTCTCAGGTGTTTTACCGTGAGGTCGCCTTCGATGGGAATTTTCCGGGCAGGTAAGTTCAGAACCTCCGGAACACCGAATTAACAGTTAAATTTCAAGGCAGGCAGCTCGGAGGCGGATTAAATGCGCACGCGAAAGTTACATAATTGGATCCGGCCTTATGCGAAGTGGGCGACCGTTAATTGGGGCCCCCATCCCTCCATGGTTAAATCACGTGAGGGCCCTGAAACCCCCGCCCCCAACACCTAAGGCCGGCCATTTTGAGCCTTTTAAATTAAGAGATTCTCGGTTTGCAATGCTTTCTACAATAAAAAAGCTTTTAAACTTTCTCTTTCTATGAACAACTGCCTAATGAAAGAATGAAATTGTATTTGAGGAAAACTACTCAAAGAGATCAAAACTTTTTTCAGAATTTAAATGATTCGAAGACAAACATTCGACACCCTTTTGATCCGCCATTGATCGTTTAATTGCATTGCATCGCGATTTATAACGAAACGGCAACGGCAATTCCGAGAATTAAAAAGAAAAAAAACGAAAAACTTTGTTCCGAATTAAAAATGGCTGTTCAGATCGGGAGAAATTTTTCTTAAAAATTTTTACAACATTAAAAACACACCAGGTAACTGCTTTTTTTAAAAAATTACAATTGTTACGAATGATACAGAAATTAACAAAAACTTCAATTTGTCATTATTTTCGGACAAAATTCCCCAATCGAAGACTTAAATTTTTGAACAATTGACTAATTACGGTTTCGTGCGCGTTAATTAAAATCAGTTCAATGAAAACGAGTCCGTCTCAGAAAAATTTTGCCCGGAAAATAATAAAATATGAAAAATCCCCAACAAAGTAAAAAATAGTAAAAATAAAAAATCGAGTTTAATATATATTATCAGTCTCAAAATAGCGTATTTATCTAAATTAATCGCACCATCACTATTTTACACACATTTAATAAAATATTTTTCTTTTCCAAATTTTAACGGAAAAATCAGCCGAACGATTTAAAATGGCCTCTGACCGAATGCCTGCCGCGGGCCTCTTTTCTTCGGCCCTTCTTTTCGGGGCCCTTTTCACTTTTTTCTATTCCCGTCTCTGCATAAACCTTTTGGTGTTATGTCTGTGCTTAACATTCTAAGATGGCGACGTTGCCTTTTTGTTTCAATGGTTCCAAAAATGATATGAGAGTGTTTGATATGAATAAGAAAAGCCCTTGTTATTTTTTGTTTCTTTTACTGCTCCTTTTCATCAATTCCGGTTCTTAAATTCGTTTCTGACGGTTTTGCGCATAAAAGAAACTTTCGATTGGATATATTTAGGCAATTAGAGATGCACCCGATTTTTTTGATTCATTCTATTCTTTGGGGAAAAAATTCTAATGTTTTCGACCTTTTGGTTTCCTCCTAATTTTTCAAAACTCGCCCCCGTTGTTTCAAAGCCGATCGGCAGACATTCGTTTCGGCCTAATTGAAAAACTGGCCGATTTTCCTTTTTTTCGCTTTTCCTTCATCTCGAAACTTTTAGAAAAAGAAAAAAGCTGAAAACCAAAATATTTTTAATTGTGTGAATGAATTAATTAACCTACATCCTTTGCTTCATTTTAAGTCTAAACAATATCAAATGGCGCTAACGGCCATTTTCATGTATAAAAAATCACGGTAAAAAAAGATCCAGCCTTTTCATATTTTTTTTTTGTGTGTGTTTGTGTATGTGTGTGTGTTTGTGTGTGTGTGTATGCTGTATACGCGTGTGTATGAATGTGAATTAACACGCAAAACACTCGACCACTTTTTAAATTCATATATATACCGTTATTATAATAATTATTGTTGTTATTTTCTAATAAGTCTGTGAATAAACAACTAAACATTAGGCAGTTTTTCTATTTACAATTTTTCAAATTTCTTTTCTTTTTTTTTTATTTCCATATTTATCACTACACTTCACTGTCTCCCAACTTTTATTCAAGCCTTTTGTTTTTTCTTTTCGTTTCGAAAAAAGCATTTCGGGGGCGCAGAAGCGGTTTTTCTTGCTCTTCTGGGAATCACTTAACGTCGAGGAAACACATCTTTAAACTAATTAAATAATTTAAGTACGAATTTCCTGCACTATTTCCATTTATTCTATACCCGATTCTAATTATTTCGAGGACGAACCTCAAAAGGTGGGCTCCTCCGTAAGTTAACTGTTTCTAAAACCCGCTTTTTTCCATCATCGACCCCTGCACCCCTTCGGGCCTCCCCCCCTTGAAAAATGCCACTTCCGCCGATGATTAAAAACCTATTTTATACGGGTGTAAAAATCCAAAAATAAAACAATAAAAAAATATTTGTATATTTGCGTGAGTGATGCGCGAAAAGGCGCGCCGCCGACAAAAGTTCGACAAAAATCCCCGCGTGGGACGAACCGCCCCTCCCCCGCCCTTGGCACAGACTAACACTACGACAAAAGTGAGCACGGACCGAATTGGGACTAAATTTCTGTTCTATCACAAGAATTTTGGCAACGGCTTCGGGGGCGCCCGCAAAAACCATTAAGCGGTTCCCAGAAAAAGTCGAAAGCTGTTTGGGCGAAATTTCACCCGCATTTGATTCCATACAATTTTGAATTTAAACACCGGACACAGTTTTTTCGGCTTTTTTTCATTTCTTTTTTCCTCATGAGATAAACCACGGTTTTCAAATTTAAACAATTTAAAAAAAAAAAAAACAATAAATTCTTGATGCGTGGAGTTGGAAAAGGCAGTGAGTAAAGCCGTTATTAACTAGAATTAATACAACTATGATTGTTAGACGTAGCAGGCAATAGAAGTGATGGACCGAGTTGCTGATGAAAATAACTTTGTAAAGTGTCCTCTATGAGAGTGGAAAGCTTTTCTCGGTCGAGGTCGTTGATAAAGCCGAAGTGCACCAGTTCCTGCGCCAGGAGTATCGAAGCATCGTTTTCGGAAACCAAACACGTCAACTGGCGGTTCATTTTATCATCCATTCTGAGTAATATCGTCATCTGAAACCAAGATGGTGGTCAGAGATTGGGCGGCCTCGGGGGCGGGAGGGCCCTCGCCACCTACCCACAGCTCACAGCTCTGTTCCTTGGGCTTCACGTTGCACATCATGTTCACGACCCGTCTGCTCTCCACGTCGAAGGGCTCGGGGGTGACGGACTTGACGCTCTCCGCCATTTCGGGGCTGATGGCCCTCGGCCTGGGCGGCGGGGGCGTCCGGGCGCTAAATGCAGTCAAAGGGTAGATCCCGTTCTTCACGTCCTCGATGAACTTCTCCAGCTTTTCCGTGACGGGAACGTCGCACATCCGGATCTGGTGGGGAGGCCGCCCGTCCGAGTGAACGATCTCCGCGACCACTGTCTGCTGCTCGAACAATCTATTGATCACTTCGTCGGTTATCGTTTCGGATATGTTCGCCGTGCTGCTGACTAATGCGTGCGCTGCCAGGAGTTTCAGCGAGTGAACCTGAAAGAGGCAAGGGTTGCGTGTTGTTGAGTGCTCCCGTCGGCGTGGGCGCCCTCCGCCCCTCTCCCGACTCACCTCAAACAGCAAAGGGTGGAAGAGCAGTTCTCTGGCGCTGGGCCGATGCGTTGGGTCTTTGTTAAGACATTTATGAATAAAATCCTTCTGGCGAGGATCATCCAAAGAGTCTATTGTTCTATTAATATGATCTTCAGTCACCAATGTCCCTGAGTCTCCGTTCCCTTGAATTTCTAAGGCCGCCATTTCTAAAGCACACATGCCGAACGAGTATATGTCCATCGCCGGACTGTCTTGGACTGAAAGGAAATTCGGTTTAGAGTGGCTCCTGTGGGACGCCAACCCTTCTGCTCAACCAACCTCCATACTCCGGAGCGATGAAGTGCATGTTCTTCATGCTCTCTCGGCAGGTCTTCACGTGGTGATGTATGGCATCGGGCGCCACTGTAAAAAATAAACAAGCAGGTCAAAGGCGGGAACTCAACGCGGGCGAGTTCATCCCGTGGGAACCGGTTCGAGGAGTTGCACGTTCAAGAGCTCCGCCCGGGACACAGCCCCGTTCGCGAGCCCCCACCCGTTCCGGCGATTTCTCCCTTAAAATCACCGATCGCGGCCGGGCGTAGTCTTGGCACGTGTCGGAAATGGACCGCTCTCGATTCTGGTTCCACGATATGAATAGTCCACACACGGGAAAACAAGTTTTAACAGAACTTACCGAGGAAAACCTGAAAGGGAAGAAAAAGCATTTTGTTTTACCTTTTCGTCGGGGCATACTTACCCGTCCTTGCAAGCTAAAACAAAATCAAGCACTGCCTGGGCAGTGGATCGCTTACCGGATGCCCTTTTCTCGGGGCCCCCTTGCTAATTAGCCGCGGCCCTGGGGCAATTTAGCGTTACAAGACCTGTCAACTCTTAACGGGATAAATTTCGCGGAGTTAATTACCTGATCCTATTTTGACGAGACCATTGTGTTGAATAAAAATCGTGTCGCAAGTCAGATTGCCATGGATGATGGGCGGACTGCATGAATGCAAATAACTGGAAAAAGAAATATCACGATTTTATCGGCCCGATATAAAGTTTTCTTTCAACTACCCGGATCATCTTAACTTTTTCTCTTTCGTCTCTCCGCGGTAAAAAGCGAGGCTGCGGGCCGATCTCGACAAATCGCATAGAAAATCCCTTTACTTTTCTCTGACAAAATCACTTTTTCCTTATTCCTTTTTGTTATTAATGCATTCATTGGCTGTTC
This sequence comes from Brueelia nebulosa, assembly GCA_028293925.1. NCBI lineage: Eukaryota > Metazoa > Arthropoda > Insecta > Psocodea > Philopteridae > Brueelia > Brueelia nebulosa. The sequence goes on from JAQIBA010000083.1 coordinate 213,460, forward strand.
ACTCTCAATTGGACCTCAATGGCCGAAAAATGCGACTGACCACAGCAAAAAATCACTTCAACGTGATGAAATAAATCCCTTAAAAGTCTAAAAGGATATCCGCCCCTTTCGAAGGGCAGCCATCGTTTGGTGAAGTTCCCCTTGAGCTTCACCGAAGCGGGCATTGTGAGGGGATGCGAGGGGTCGTCAGAGGGAGGGACCTCGGTCCCCTTGGGGAGGCGAGGTCATTCAGGGGGTGGGATCTCGGGGCGGGATCATCAAGACGACACAATGCGGGGGAAGAAGTAAAGGACAATAATTCAGTTTTTACTTACCTGTCAGCTGACCGAAAGGAAATTGAACCTACGTTACCTGATTCTATATTTATTTACTTCACTTAAACATAACCTCTCCAAAAGACTAGAAACACCTTATTAATGTACTGCCCAGGTCCTGGATTGAGGTATCCGAAATAAAACACCTGGGATACCTGAATTCTCAGAATCTGGTCAGTGCACTTAACAATTAAACCCTTAAAAAACAAACCTAATGTACAGATAATTTTTTATTAATTTACTCTCTCTCTTTCTCGTCCAGCGACGAATGTTTCTAGAACGTCAAAAAATCACGTTAGAACGCCAGCTTTCGCTTGAGAGAACGAACCTACGAGGTGATGGGGAACGACACAGGAAGGAGGAACGGGACAGTGTCACACGAAAAGACCACATTCGACCTGGGAAGAGCCCCGCCACGGGATTCATCTCCGGGACTGCTTATCGACAGAGCTGACGCAGCCAGGAAGAGGCAGGTCTACCTACCGTGTGTGAGGGCAAATAAAGGACTTCTTGTGAGCTTTCGAAAATCGATAACAGTGAAAACGTTTCAGTGAAACTGCTTCGAGATGACTTCATTTGAGAATAACACAGACGCGAGAGTGCTGAGAACGACATAATGCACCAGTTACGACACGGGAGGTGTGAAGGTGAGTAGGGAAGTGAGAAAAGCGCGGTGGGGGGAGCGGGGAGCCGGGGGGAGGGAAAGCAGTGTCGAAGCATGAAATCTTTTCCCGAACGGGAAATTTTCCAAAACGAACGAAAGCTCCTTACGGTGCAGTAACTTTGATTACCTGAGAGCAGAAAGTATTTGGGTGCACCACCTCTTCCACGCAGACAGAGGTAACTTCTTCACATTCCGTTTTGTGCGCTTTAGGAACTGTTTTAACGACCCCGAAGACATGTATTCTGTAATAAATATCACCTGAAAAGAAAGGGGTTGCGTTCGGTTAGCTGAGCGGAATGAGTTCCGGTGCTGACAGTCAGCTGTGAGGTGAACCTACCCGAGGCTTGTCGTTGTGTGTGTCCGTCCAGTACCTGTGGAATTTAACTATGTTGGGGTGTTCCAACTGTGTGAGGTTCTCGAAGACTTGCTGGATTTTTTCCTCCTGAGCTTTGAAGTTTTTCCGCTCGGAAAACTGAACTTCATTCCAGACGACCTCGACCCCTTCCTCGGTGTCCATCGCGAGGTACGCGCAATCGATTCCCGGGACATCTCGCTGTTCGACCTGAAACCAATTCCCGCAGACATTACACCGCCGTCTGTCAACGGACGATTATCCCCCGCCCCCCTCGACGCTTCTCCCCCTCTCAGTGCACGTGAACACACGAACACTACGAATTCCATAACCGAAATAGCTTCGAGACGACATTTAGTGGGGAGCCAACATTTGGATGGACTGCAGCGATGACTTCCATCGGTCGCTGACGCCCTCTCCTGTTGCTCTTTCAGCATCGGCCTGAATATCACCACAATTTGGTGTTTCAAATCTGGCGGTTGTGACATAATCAAAGCCACACGTGAGCCATTGCATTGTGGAATTTATTCATTTTCCGTTCATTTTCCCTCTCCGGAAAAACAATTTTACGCGCAATTCGCCTCAGCTTTTAATGTATTTACATTCGCAACAGCGGGAGAATATGTGTTTGGGATTCTCAGAATGAATCAGACTGGCGCCAATACAAACAAAGGCTTAGCCTCGGTAATGAAAAAAAAAAAAATGAAAAACTCGCTGTGACACACCTTTAATAAGACTGTGACAGCTGACTCGTCGGCTGAAAGGCGTTCATTTATTCCGGCTAAGTGGCCTCCGTCTCCCTAAGAGGTCCTCCACGGTGGAGTAACAGCCAGAAACATGGCGTCCCGCCAGGAGATTCGAAACGGGAAGACCGCGACACCATCCAATCGTTTCTGGGAATTTGTTTATCTTTTTATATCGAAAAGAATTACTCAGCGACGGCTGAGGGCTGCTGCTGTCGACTGCTGAGGTCAACATCCACAACTGTCAGGACGCGGCGTAATTATACATTGAGGGAAAGGGTTCGAATTAACGTTGGTGCTTCTTCATTTAATGAATTCAACGTTGCAGAATGTGAGGTCATTTCCTAAAAGAAAATCAACCACAAATTTTCGAGAATGACTGCAACAACTTAGTTTTATTGCTGTGCATCGGCTTATCTGAGACCGAATTTCAGTCAATTAGAGTTCTGGCGAGAAACCAGTCCGATCATATTCTGCGCCTCGCTTTCTCCAATTAATGTTTTCGACCACTTTTACATCATGCATATTAGGTGGAATTTTTATTTTAAAACCTACGAATTTTCGACCGCCCGACAATGGCCGTCCTACTCGAAACCGACAAATTTTTGGGTCAAAAACATCGCTCTCATTTCGTGATTCGATCGTTTCTCGGACGCCTCCTCAAATGGGCCCTTTTTCTCGGAAATGTCTTCTGCTGTTGTTTCTCAATCTTCCCTTTTCGCCGGAAGATAACACCGACAGAAAATCACAAGAAGTTGTCTGTTGCTGTCGATTCGTTTAATATGAGAATAACTGTCGGACGCGAAACGAAATGTGTTACATTTCAATGTCAGTCGAAAAATGACTCCATTGAAAACGTATTAAAGGAAAAGCCTTTTATTGAAAAATGAAAAATCCCTGGAAAATGACACACGAAGAAGAAAAACCACAACTCGTTTTCGATTGGCAAAAACTCGTCGTGGAAAGTAGAAGTGCACTGGAAAGGGCATTCACTGTAAGAAGTGGATCACTTCTGAAGATGAAATTTCCGGAACGGATCAATTTCAACTTTCGACAGTGTCGGCAACAGTCGAAACGAGTGCAAACGTATGCTTAAATGCTTCGGCGACTTCCATCACGTGCGCACTTCGAAAAACAACAAAACTGACCCGAACATCGTCCCAAACATTACTTTCTTAATCATTTTCCCGGCCAAATTTTAATTAGCATTGCCTGAATGATAATCTCTCCCTTTTCGATTAGTACAATTAGAACGTGCTTGTTTTTTTCGGGGCCCCTTCATTCAACACCGCTGCTGCATTCATATATATTTGCAAACAAATCCAGGTATAGTAAGTGAGGAAAAACCTCTGACGAATTTGGAAAACCGCAAATCGAAAGTTATACTGATTTGAAATTATTTTTAACTCAAATGCAGATAACCACAGCGTACATTGACACGTTGAATGCGTTGTCTTTTAAAACGCTGCAAGTCCCCGAATGGGTGAGGAAAAGGAAATCCTGTTGTGGGAAAGAGTGCGTTTCGCCCCTTCCGAGACTGTCTTTAATGCGCTCACGAGGACTTCGATAAGGACACAAAACGGAGGAGAGAATTTTAATGAATGTCTTCTCCTGGAAGTGGCAGTTATCGCTTTCTGAAGGAAAAAGGAAAGGAAGCCAGGCAACAGGATACAAGGCAATACAATAATGGGTTCAAGTGATTACGCAAAAGTGTTAATGACGGCGTTGCTCAACGCCGGTGCGGAATCAATTCATCAAAGTGTGTGCTTTCTGTAGAAAACATTTCGATCGAGAAGAGATGTCTCGTGCAGAGAGCGAAGGACACAAAAGCAAATCTCCCGAGTGCGAAATTTAAAAAAAAACTATGACTAATCCGTTATCAGTTTGCTTTAATTTTAGCAATATTAAGGTTTCAGGAATTCATGTTTTTTTTTCAAATATTTTTACTGGTTGATTTGCACATGTCTTCCCGAATCGTACTTTTCTACGTCGAATCCTATCAAAAACAATACAATTACAACGGCTGATTCAACGCTTTTACAATGATATGCATGTACAACTGGCAGCTCTGCTTTTTCGCTTATCGAAGTCCTCCTGCTCGACTGCTTCTGTGTTTGGGGAAACGTCGACGATGAAAACAATTCAGCTCAAACCAAAGCTCTCCACTTCCAAAACCAACCCTTTCTTCGCAAAAGCTTTGGAAAATCAAACATTAACTGCAGTCACAATGACATTGGAAAGTGAAAACCATATTCAGGGCATTACTCTCCAATTTCGAGTTGAGCAAAAATTATTACGGCCAATTTTGGCTCTATATCAGTCGAGAACTCCGTTCGCAAAATGGAGAATTAAACTGTGTTGCATTTCTGCTGTCGAAATAAAGAGTTCGTTCTTTTCGATTGGCCGATAGTTATTGCAGCGAAAATTAAATCGGGCGTTTGCTTTCAAGGGCAAAGTCATTGTCTCTTTCGAATGGAACGGAGCCGAAATTAGGGGAAAACAATCGGCGTGTCAGCATCGGTGGGAGAAGACGGAAAATTTCCCTCCCGCCAACCATTCGGCTAATTAAACGAAAAAATTTAAATGTCCGCATAATTTCTATCGAACGTCATCAAAACATCTGCGTGCGTGCATCTTTTAGCCGAAATAATACGTTCGCACGTTATATTTAAACGAGGTTGCATCGCTGTTCGAAGTTTTTACCGAATCGAGAAACCACGTGACCTCACACATAAAAACCACTTCCACTTAATAAAAAAAACGGGAGAAATTTCCCTTATTTTTTTTTAAAAAGCGATTTAAACGCGGATGTTTTAGTGTTTTTTGTACTTCATTAATTACCCCCGACTCGTAAAAAAGTTAATCATGAGTTTGAAAAAGTTCTTCCAGACGGGAAAACACGTGATGAAAATAAAGAAAAAGAAAAGGATCAGCAGCATCGCCATTCCAAAGTCAAGAAAGAACAGCACAAAAAATGCTGGAGGATTCTCATCTCGGAGAACTGACTCGATGAGTTGCTGGCCAAATTTCCACGAGTCCATATTTGGCGTATGACTGTCTCCCGAAGACCGATTAAGGCACCGAAATGCGGTCCTCAGCAGCAAAAAAGCACATCATGATTCTTTATTTTTTATTTATAGTTTGCTTCGTCCCTTTCCCATCCTTTCCCGCTTTCGCATTGCACTGCCGCCCCGAAAAGAGGCGACTTTCGATGTGCGCTCAAACAAAGGATTATTTTAACCCGTCGACTAATTCGGAAGGCCTGAAATTAATTCGCACTCATAAATTCCTCGCGTTATCCCGTGTTTATGGTGCAATCATTAATTATGGGGGAAATGAATGACCTTGTCCACAGCAAATCATCATGTCAGGGGTCCACTCCACTCAGGCGCCCATCAAAACCGTTTACAGAGGAAAGACACTGCTTCTCAATGATCCACCGCCTTCGTCAAACTCAATTATTTTTGAAATTCACACGAAAAAACTCCTTTAGAGCTTCTTTCATTGACTGGAAAAGCTCCGTTGTTAAAATTTTCCTTTTTCCACCTTTTTTAATTGTAAGTACAGAAACAAACTGTGGAGAGTTTCAGTATATGAAAACGAGTGTTACTCAAATTAATTAAATCAGTTTAAATTCAATTCCAATCGACAGATAAAACCGGACACGTATTCTATAGATCAGTGATGTCCAACCTACGGCCCTGCGGGCCATATCCGGCCCGTGAAGGTGTTGCATGTGGCCCGCTCTTTTATTCCTTTATTCACTTACACATTTGGTGATTTTAAATTCTTTCTTACCTTTCGGCTAAATTTTAAATTTACATTTATGCTTACACTTTGGGTTTCCCTTCTTTTTTAGATTCTGTTGTGGAAGTCAAAAGGACTGCTTGCATAAAATGTTATAAAAAGGGTAGAGTCGGAAAAGGAGGCAGAGGCAATAGCCGTGAGAGCAGGAACGTAGAGAAAAGAAGAAAATGAGAAGAAAGAGAAAAAGAGAGAAAGAGAAAAGGGGAAAATGAGAAGAAAGAGTAAACAATTCATATTTAATTTCTGCATGCGTTGTGGCCCGCCAAATTACACTTAACTTTGGCCCTCATATTATCAAAGGTTGGCCATCACTGCTAACAGACTGCCTTTTAACTCTCTGCTCAATCAGTTTATTATAATAATATAACTGTTAGTCTGCACCGTTTGGGAAATTAGTTTTTTAATACTGCAAACGGGTTTGCAAAAACGGTTTTTTAAACTTTGCAAAACGGGTTACACTCTATGGTTTAACCTTTTATATTGAAAGTTCTTAATGATATAATAACTTTTTCGATATTGTCATCTCTCTGCCAAAGCGGTGATCACCGATGAATCACCAAATGAAAACTTGCCGGGGTGATTCAGACCGGCGTTGTTTGATTTTGGCAAAAGATAACCAATGGTCCAGTTCGACCTACCCCTAACCCAATGTTATGATGACTCAACCCAAACGGAAATGAGGACTTTCGTTTGGACAAACTCTATTCTCTTTGGGTTTACTCATCCTATTAAATGTCAATGACTTCCATAATTCAGAAAGTTTCTTTGCATTTAAGAATTTATTATTTGGACGGTTCGTTGTTATGAAATCTGCATTTGTCCACTGTTTTTAAACGATATGAAAATTATAAAATATACATTCCATCTTTTTTTTTTATTAATCAAAGCAATTTTATCATTGTGAAAAGTGTTGGTTTTCTGAGGGTCTTTATCTGAGTCTCGCCTCCTGGTTTTTTTTTTATTTTACGGTATCTGTAGTGGTTTTACGAAATCCCCTTCAACGGAATTTCACCGGTGAAAAGTCTTCCGATGTCTGCACTGACAACGCCAGGGCTGTCCAAAGCTCATATGGCACCGCATGCCAAGGTGGGCACCCTTTGCTTACTTCCCTCATTTCGGTTTCACTTTTCCTTGCTCCAGTTTTCTCCTCACTTCCTAGTAGTAACGACCTCAGATTGGCCTCAACCGCAGAATGATAATTTATCCACGTCTGCAATAGGTTTTCTCAAAGTCATGCTTTTCAGCGATTTGAAACCGACCCAAAAACCGGTAAAAAAAAAATTACTCAGAGGCATTAAAACGTGGCTTTAATGTTTTCCCGACACCTTTTGCAGCTCTATTTATATTTATCTAATGTTATATCTACCTGCGATTTATGCCCGAAATTCATTACAGTTTTAATTCCGATTAATATTTCCCGTTACTTCTTTTACTTCTGAGCTTTGGATTCATCACTGTAAAAGCCCATAGATTGGAAAGTAAATCCTTAGAAATTATTTTCGGCCATTTTCCCCTTTAATGATCCCAATAAAAGACAATCCTATTGAATCTTCAGGTATTTGAGTGGCTCCTGTCGCACTACTGTAAAACTGTAGTCTAAAATTTGAAAAATAACCTAATACCACTCCACTGATTCGGTTGTGATTTGGAGACAGCAAAATTCTTAAAAAAAAAATTAACAACTTATTAGGAATAAAATAAAGGGGATTTTCGAATGTCAGAATGCATTTAATTGTAATAAACGGATTGAGCAGAAGGCCACGCAGATCTACAAAATGAGAATCCTCGATTCGTCTCAGGATGACGAAAAATTTAATTTCTGCATCCCGATTTGAAAGGATAAATTATGTTTTTGGCTAACATTAATACGATGTTTTAAAATAAATTTATATCTGCGCACTTATTTCACATTTAAAAAAAATATATCTCATTATTATATTAACCCTTTGAGGTCGTATAAAATTTGGGCATCGGAATTAATTTCTTTGGAAAGAGCAGAGACACATAAAACAATAAGATTCAGTAATATTTAGTAATATTTTAACAAGAGAGAATCTATAATTACTCCTAAATAAAATTTAGAAAATATTCTTTGGAATTATAAACTTTTGTTTATATTAAATTTTGTTATCTCCAATTGCATTAGTTGATGAAAAGGTTTAATAAAAATTAAGGAAAAGTTTAAACTGATACAGTATAGGAATGCATACAGTATAAGATTCGTTGCATACAGTATAGTTCCTTGCTGTGGTGGCTGAGAGCAGACATACGACCTCAAAGGGTTAATGCATTGTAAACCTTATTGTAGAACTAAAATAAAAATTTTATTATTTATTAACAATACGAAAGTTCAATAATTTCAACAATATTTCCGCAATATATATAAACAGAGTTATTCCTTCAAAGGGTTCCTAAAGCACAAAGCGCTATTTTTTCCAGGTTGAACTTCACCTCTGGAAGAGTTCCATTCACTTATTTTAATACTCGGCCGACATTTGGATAGAGCCGGTGACTTATGCAAAAGCCGGTGGTAAGGCAGCCCAACCCGGACGGGAAAACCAAGGGCGCTACTTATTTGGTTTTCCAAGGAAACCGTTTTCGACTCTTCCAATGCCCGCACACCTGAACGGTATCGGGGAATTATTAGTGCAGCATCACCGGAACGCCGGGCGAGCTTTCCCATTGTTCGATGAGCTTATTGTCGGGGAAAGGGACAAAAAAGCCGTGTGCTTGGAGAAAAAGACCTCGGCGATGTTTCCAGGAATTGATAAGTGGAAATAACTGACCTGAAAGTTGGACGTGACGGTACAAAAATAGCGCTATCGCTTTTGTTGCTTTTAAAAACATGATAGCTGTTTGTTTACATCGGCCGTGAGGTCAACTGCTGATAACTCTTTTCAGAAACGGTGTCTCGTAGAACAGTTAACCAGTTTTTATGCGGAGGAAACCAAAATAATTAGTTTTAAAATAAATAAAAGAGAAATAAATTAGCGAGGTGACGAATGAAAAGCCTCGCCGGGGGAAAACACTGCGAAAGCCCATAAAATCATTATTTGTTTCCATATCATCTCAGAAGTAAACCGATTCCGGGGAAACATTAATAGCGGTAACTCTGGTTACTCCTATGAATCGTACGGTGAAAAATTCAAATATTGCATTTCAAGTAGGTCATGCGGTCATGCGTGAAACCTTTTAGGTTTTTGTTTATTTTCAAATATTTTCATGGATCCGATGGCACGAGTCGAGCTTTAACCAGGTTTACCAACTCATTTTAAACGTCGGCTGACGCATCATTCCCCGAATTCAACACCGAGTCCCGCATACAAATCGCCGGACAATTCGGAATCGAAGACAGAATTCGCAAATGACAGAGGTGACTCTGCGCGAGACAGAACTCCTTTGACGAATCGCACAAAGGAAAAAACTCTGTGAGACAAATAAAAAAGAATTACCAAATATATTACATTATTTTTTTCTCTTGGCTCTTCACCAAAAATAAATTCGGTTTAAACAAAAAATTATTAGCGCCTGTTGTCGTCATCCTTTTTAGTGTTCCGCATGGGTAGTCTACGACTCCCCTTACCCCTTTCGCTCGAAGATTTTCACGTTGGCTGCGTTTGGCAACCTTTCCATTTTATTTCGCATCTCTCGCGACGAGTCACTATTAAATTTCTCATACTTTTATTGGAACTCCGGCTCGTTCTCATCCTGACCACACTCCTTGCAATAATTTACAACCGTTATGTAATTACGAAACGGAGCCTTCCTCATGAGTTCTAACAACCCGTGGTGCGCCAAAAGAACTACCTCTGAAGAAGTTGCCGCATTTTGGGTTGACGGAACTTCGTTTGTTTGCAAAAAAGGGAAAGTATTCAAGTCAGGTGGGAATGTTAGTCGAAGTGTTAGTGCTCAGAATCCGGGAAGAGATGTTCTTCGCCGTTACGAAAGGCCTAAATCGGAGTCAATATAATTGAACGATTACGAAACTGCTTGTTTACATCCATTTGCTTACTTATTAAGGAATTTGTGGAGAGAACTCGGTACAAAAAGGCTGAGCGCTTTCATTGTCGATAATCAATGGCGTGTTTTATTCCGCTGAATATTTCCAAGAGGAAATTTCCCAGGCCTGAAGATGGTGTGAAGGAGAAGAAAGCACCACTTCTCGGGGGTGAAAATAATTGATTATCGAAAGGGGATGCACGACGCAATCCCTTCACAAACGAATCGCTTTTCTTTAGAAATGCAAATATTTAAAGGAATTAAAAGTTTTACAATTAGTAACCTTCAAAAGAACCGCTATTCTGACCTTCGCTGAATTCTGAGTCTTCGGCGAGATTTTAAAATTAAAAACTCGACCCACCGACTCTTTTCGGAATATGTATTTCCCTCTGACAAACCTTCTAAAACAAACGCAAATCCTAACCCAGAATTAGAGAATTTAGAATCAGCAACGCGAGGGCTCTTTCGTAAACTTCCATTACGTTCGGCTTCGAATTTTCAAGACGAAAATCATCTGCATTCTAAATTTAAAACTGGAATTATTTTGCAGAAAATTAGTCTGCTTACGAGCGAGTAAACAATTTTTATATTTATCTTGTGTGTGCCTTTAACGGGTGAAATCGTCTGGTTTCAGTTCCCATATCACCTAATTCAATGAATTTCCAATGAAAATTAATTAATTGGCTCTCTTTAAGCGGCGTTTCCGAATGAAAACCGGCTTTGCCCTTCGCCAATGAAAATTATTTTTTATTTCAATTAATTCATAATTTCCAGTGCTTTTGGTACTCGAATGGAAGCATCTGTGGGTTGAAAATGAAGAATTTAAAGGCCGACTCAGAGTTCTCACTCAGCGATCAGTTAATTAAGTTACTTTAGTTACTAAAAAAAGGATTTTTGCAATTTTCTCTGATTTTCTTCCCACAATTTTCGGCCAAATAAAGACTGACTCTGCCTTTTCTAATAAAAATTCTAATTGTTCTCACCAGAGCTGATCGTTATCCCAAAAAAGAAAAAAAAAGTATAATAGTTGAAAAAGGCAGAGAAAACCAGAAGAACCGAACTCGTAAAAGTATAAAAGATATAATTAAATGAAAAAATCATTAAGTTGAAATAAACATAAATTTCGCTGGCAGTGTTGTAAATCACGTTTAAAACACCAGGAAGGAACACATTCCGCACACCTTTGCACAGCAAAATGCAAAAGACTCCACCTTTCCAATTGTCCGCAACGATTCAATGCAATCGAAGCTCAAATTCCGAGAAGCGATCGCCAATTTGAAAAGAAACTTTGAAAAGACGAAGAAGAAACGATCGAACGAATACTGACCTCAGATAAAAAGGAATAGCTTGACTTTGCATTTTCGAGAGCCCAAAACTGAAATTCACGGTGAAATACCGGTGCGAAACACTTGGGTGACTTCTTTGTGCGAAGGACCGAAGAAAGTCATCCTTTAGAACCCCTTAAGAGGCCGAAAGAAGTCAGCTCGAAGACAGACTCCCACAGTTTCAACTCTTTTCTTGGGGGCCAACCTTAAAAAAATTAACGAGTTATGTCTCGAAATAAATTACGGTTTTACAATGTTACGACTGCTTTTTAAAAGCTTTCGGAAATTGAATTTATTTACGTACATTTACAGCACTGTCTTCGCGAAGGCTTTCGCTTGAGGGAATCCAGCGAATGGGTTGATGGGATGCCAAAGAGTTGGGTTAGCAGGCGAACAGACCGGGAGAAATCCCCGGCCTTCCTGTCCTCTCGGATTGTATCTTTTGCCCAAGAAGAAAGTTTGGCAAAAAGCTCAAGGTCGGATCCATAGAAAATCGCTTGTCTCGATCTCGCGTAATTTTTAACGGAGCATTAAACAAAAGCTCCGCAACGTCGTGCCAATATAAACGACATTAGCGCAATATTTACTCGTTTACGTAATACTCGTCCATGACCGTCTTCAGGAGAGACTCTATTTTACCTGTGAATGTCAACATGGTGCATTTGATTCTCTGAGGGGATTCGCTCCCTTCCGACGCCACCCCCAATCATCAACCACCACACCGAGGGCATTCGCGCATGCATTTCCTGTGTTATTTGCCAATTAGAATGGGAGTACGAATGAGTCACTCGGAATGAAAGGTGAAATAACCGAGCCCAAATCGAAGGAGCGATGTAATTAATGGCTGAAGAAAGAGGAGCGCCACGGGACCTGGAGGAGGATCGACCGTGAAATATTTGTCGCCATTTAGTGCAAAATTTCTGGTTTCCATTCCCAACTTAATCTCCTGAGAATGCCCCAATGTTCAATTGACTGTGTGACGATATTTCTGACGTCATCAGCACAGAAAGAATCCGAAAGCTGTTGAGTGCACAACTCTTCGTCTGTCGTTTCTCCTCTCAGTAACATTAACAAAAGAAAAACGAAGCAGAAAAATTCATTAAGGCAATATTTCTGTTTGGCTGGCTGCATTAGAAGGCCGATTCCTTAAGGACGTCTGAAATTAACACTGCACTTACTGAAGTGTTTGTAAAAAAAAAAAAAAAAAAAAAACTTGAAGCAGCGAAGGTTAAACTGATGAGTTCTGTATGAAACCTTGTTTTGGCTGCAGACCAAAGCTCCCCCGACTGTTCGTCCTCGGGGAGAGCAGAGACTAATTGGGGGCAGACGACGAGCTTTTCAAAATAATTTCACTTATTTAAACGGAGACAATGGAGTCATAATGGGTCCGACACTGAACGAGAGCAGACTGCACTTGTTTATGGCTTTCATTACTGGAACTTCTCAAAGTCCTCGACATGTTTAGTTTCTAAAGGTAATTGATAAATTCAATGATTTCAAAACGGTAATGGGTTCCGGACGGGAAGTTTCTAAGTAGTCGGAGACGCTCACAAAAGAATAATAACAATCGCAGTCACTCGACATTTTCCTTTGGAGGGCACACGGATTTTTGACTGATGGATCTTTAAATTCTTATCTGATATTTATATCTTAATGAACTCGATTTGTATCCTGTTCTATGAGAGCCTGTTTTAACAACGTAATAATGACTACGTGGCGACCATTCTCTCATGAATGAATGCACTTCGAGGGAAAAGTGCACCGGAGTTTTCTCCACTGGAGTATCTCGTGAGAATTCCTTCGGGCGCCCACTGCACATTTTCACGTTGAGACTGTCAAAGAACAGTTTATTTTTTTTTTTTTTTTTAAAGTAAAAATCGACTTAAATTTGGAATCGGTTTCATCAGTAAACGAAGGTCAACTGCACTGCTTTGATTAGCTGCTCCTCAGGGTTCTCTGCATACCAAATCCTCGGTTACGATAACGGCTCAACTGCGACGTTTCTTTCACAAATTTCTAATTTTACTCTTCGGAAAAAACGTTTCTAATGGCGTTATAATAATTAAAAGAACGCTTTTCGGAATCTTAATTAGTCCGGCTGCGGGAAAATATCATTTTGAAACGTGATCCTCTCCAAAGTGAGACAATTTGTTTCTGCTTTTGCACCAAAGCTCAGGAATTGTTATTGCACGGATTTTCCTCTGTAAATGCGTCATAAAATGCACTGCTTTCCGGCGGTTGCAGAGAGAAAATTAATTCTACGAGTCACAAATGGCACTACAGGATGCAATTGCAATCTGAGGAATTGAAACTTACCTAAAAGGGATTTTCCTTTTACGGAACACATTAATTTTAATATGATTATATATATATGAAATGTAAGGATTAGAAAATTGTAAAATTGCAAACTCGACCATTGTGCATTAGAAGTACTTTGATCGATTATCGATAGCCTTTATTGGAGAGATCCTCAACTGGAAAAATTAGTAAATTTTTGCGATAATATTTATTGAAGTCATTAACGAGAGTTTAAGAGATTTGAAGAGTCTCTATGGTAATACAGGAAAATGCATTCGGTTATCCAAATGCAGTTTTGGCGAAATCAATCCTCGAAACTCTCACTTTCTAAAAACTTTACAATAGTGCTAACTGCTTTGATGAGTCTTTGTCGGGCGATTGCTTGGAGAAACTTGTGCATCGTTCGAATTTAAGGGGGAAAATGCAATTTCTCTTTCCCTCAATCACGCGGCCAGCATTCATTTGCGGTTATTGCAGGAATTGAAATTCATAAAAACTATAAAAAATAATGCATCCGGCATCTGATAATTAATTACCAATCACTGGAAATTTCTATCGATTCTTTTCACGAGATAAATTATATTTTTTCTAAGCCCTCCACAAAAAGGGTTTCAAAAGTAAATGTTGGTGAAAAGAAGGTTGGGGGACTAAAGGAAGACCACCAAATAAATGAATAAGTGAAGATGGTATGGGAAATATATTATCTTTCCCTTTCCCGACCCGAAGAAGAGAACGAGTACTTTCACATTAAGAAATTTTATGAACACTTTACGACAAAGGAAATTTCCGTCTGAATATATTTTTAAATAAACACACTCTTATTTTAAGAGTTATTTTTTTAATGGAATGCAATTTTAAAATTTCTCAGAAAAAACCTAAGCAAACATATGTGGGATTTGAGTAACCTTTGCAGCCATCCCGTAATGGTAAAATTTAACTTTTGCACGGCAAACCGAGATAAAAAGTGCAATTTAAATCCCGTCATTTACCTTTGTTAATTATGAGGACTTCCCCTTCAGATCCCTTGGCAACTATTCGATACATAACAGCAAACTCTCACTTTCATCAATTCCTTCTGTTGCTTTATCTTTCTCCCGATTTGACTGTTGTTAAACATTCATCGTTTCCTATGCACAGACCCAAAGTGAACGTTTGCTGAAGTGAGGCGAAAAATCTCGCAGCCGAAAAAGGCTCAAATTGACAGAACTGTAGATTCTGCATTGAAGATGCCCTTACGATGTTTTATGAAAAAGAAACACCGTTTCAGCACATTTACATTCCACTTCCTCTGAGTTTTCGCTTTACCAATAGCATATTTCGAGGTCAATAGCGTTTTTTTCTTTCTTTGTGCCAAGTCTCAATAAGACCTGTTGATTTAAATCATTGGGTTGATGCCCCGAGTGGTTTCGTTAATTCTGGGAAAATAAGTGACAACAACTACCTGAAAGACTAAATAAAAGAATGAGTCAGCGCTCGCTTTGAGTTGCATCCAGTCTTCTCTTATTGGATTTCCAGGCCCAACTCTTCGGATTAGTCACCGACATCAGATCGGAGGTGAAGTTAAGCAATCCGATCATTAAATATGGCTCGAAAAATAATTCATGATTTTCCAACAAAAACAGGCGGGCGATTCGTGGAACTGTAACCACTCAAGTGGGAGTAGAAAATGTTTGTTCCTCTTCTGATTGCGATGTTAAATCCATAACAGAAAAAATATTTAGAAAACATGCGACAATTCTATCCATTCAAACAGAATCAGAAAAATATTTAATCCCAGAAAAACTCAGTGCGAAGGAAACAATGGCGAAATTTAGCTTAAAAATAATCAATGTGGGGATACAAAATAAAAATAAAATCGGAAGATCGCCTGCAAGATAAAGAAACGGTCCGGGATATGAAAAATCCTTTTTCCCATTCGTAAACCTAATTGGACTGCTGACTGTCATGCGAGAACCGCTCACTATGAACAATCTATTATTGTTGGCGAATGTCGGATCAATGTAAAAATAATTTATAAGAGAACAAATTATTGAGGAATAATACAATGATTTAACATGGCAATCAAATTAGCACATCAACTGACGTAGCCAATCAAAGTCCGAACGCCTTTTCTCTTGTTTCCTAAAGGCCTTTAGCGCCTTCCAACTTAACAATGTGATTGCTTTTGTATAAATACCGAATAACTTCGTTATCACGCAAACATTTTTAAAACCCTTATCTGTAACACCAAAAATTTTCGCCTTTTCCACTGTAAATTAATTCCGAAATCAGTGTAAACCGTTTAATAGGAAGGAATCGGTTTCCCGTCTTTCTGACTGCCACCCATTTATTAAGCAATTGTTTTAATGTGCGCGCGTATGCTGAGTGCGAAGCAATTTATTCTATAAAAAGAGCTCCAAATCTCGAATAGGCCCACAATAATTTTCTGCTATTACTTGTGTGACTTTCGTCACGTAGTCCGAACAGTTAACTGCACCTGGACTTGGTAAAAGTAAGATTTATGAAAATAAAAATCTTCCGCCACAACATTTTGATTAAGAAAACAAATTAATTTCACTTTCGAACGTATGAGTCGGATTTTATGGCAGGAATTTTTGAGGAAACCACACAAATTGGTCTGCTAATTTGCGTCTAAAATTAAGGCTTGATAGGTAGTTTATTTTTGGATCGAATCTCAGTAATCACTGCATAAAGAGAGAACTGTGCGCCCAACGAAACGGAATTATTTTCCAAAATTTATGTCAGAGGAAAAAGCATTAGGCCATTTTCCACAAGTCCTATTATACAAAGTCCATTTTGAAAAATTGCCATCGATGCGCTTATGCGATGCAGACATAAATGAGCTTTCAAAAATTATTATCTGTCGGAGTAAAAGTTTACAACCGAAGAACTGTCCTCAGTTTCCCAAATTGAGGGCGAAACCGAAACAAACAAGAAACAGTTTAATACAAGTTTTTGAAAGATGTAAAGCCAGTCGCTAACTGTTGTATTATCAACAGCGGCGTCACGTGGGGACGTTGTATTGCCCCCTGGAGGGGCGCCGCCCATTTCGGAAGTGAATGTCTCACATTAGGAATGTTTTATGCGGCGACTGGATTTCACGAATTTCACTTACAAATGACACAGGCTTTATTACAATGAACGCATGACTTCGAAAACGAAAATTCCTTGAACTTGAAACATAATCGACGAATAATTCCCTAATGAAAAATATTATCAGTTTGACTGCTTATGAAAACTGGCATAATGAGGCCAATTAATTTTTTGTTCCAATTAACCGATGTTGGTAAAACAATGGCGACAATAAAAAGAGCTGTTTTTTTTTAAAATAAACATAAAATTCCATAATACCTCCATGGGATTAAGGCGAAACCAGGCAGCGTGGGATATATTTAATATATGTACATAAAGATATTTATGTCAATACCGAAATAAATTTCTTTCGCAGTTAATTTGGCTCGAATGATGAACATTCGAAATGGGCAGTTTAAAATTTTAGAAAAGGGGGTTACAAATAAATATGAACACCTGACTCAGAGTGAGTTTTCAGGCGCCGACGAACGGTTTTATATTTTTAATCCTTTCAACTCATTTGAAAGAAATTTCGATGAATAAATATTGAACATAACGGGGAAATCTAATGTGGAGTTTTAGTTTCATGAAAAAACTTGCTTGCCGATAATTATTATTTGAACAGAATAACCTTCCGCCTGTTGTATCGGATATTATAAATTACATTAACACAAACAACTCTGGGTTATATTGAATTTCGTTCCGCCCTCCAATAAATTTCAAAAACTATGGTTTTAAAGACTGTGTAATATTTTTTTTAAACATTTGAGGGAAAAAGTTATGACTTTTTATTTACTTCAATATGGTACTTTCCTAATATAATTTGTCATTCATTCCTTTTTATAGTGTTTTTTTACTTCTTAGTATTTTTATTTTTATTTTCTTTATATGCAGTAAATGTTTGACATTGCCTTAAAAGTTCATTCACTCCCACAATGTTATGTAATAGCTTAAGCAAATTAGGCAATGTGTAATAAATGAAAATAATACAAAATTAATTATTGTTTTTATGTGAACTTCCATATTTCATTGAAAAACAACATTTATATTAATTAGTTTATTAAGATTAATTCATTGAGACTAAACAAAATACTTTTGAAATTTCACTATTATGGAAGAATTTTTTCAACACAAAGCACAATTACAGAAATGAAGGTTAAAGGGAATCCAACCAAATGATGTTTAATATTCCAAACATCAAAAACTATGGCAGTGCTCTTCACATTAAATTAAATGTCTGGTAAAATGGCATTTTTGACCCAATTACTTTTAAAACTGAATCAACACAACATTTTAAAAAAATTTTTGTATGTTAATATCTATTTATGTTTCTAAAATAAATTTCTCTCAACTTTGTGGTTTTTTTGATAATAGTAATTCAAGGTAATTATGCAAATCAGTTCAAAATAAATGGTTTTGAATCAATTTCTAGAAAAAAAATTATGATGCATGAACAGTAGCATGTTGATCAATTTAAAAACTAATTGGCAAATCCTTTGCCAAGGTTTTTCAACTGATGTTTTGAATTTTAAATAAAAGAATCTCAATAAATATAATGAATTAATGTTATCCTATTAATTTTTAAGAAGTGCTCTGAGATTTAACAAAAAATAATGTTTAAATTCAATAAATTGTTTTCGTAGAACAAAACGAACTTAAAAAGCTGAAATAATTGATACATTTCAAGTCGACGAGATTAGGTTATTAAACTATTTTATTCCAGTAAGATCGGCAACATAATTTTTTTCCGTTACTCGTTTATGATAGTTTATTAAAAAATTGACTCCGGCAAGCAAAGTAAATTACTTACTTCTTCACGACGTTTAAGCCATCTTCCGCAAGGACTTTCCTCCAAAATTTCACATTCATCTTCACTATCCTCTCCACTTTCACGGGATGATTTATAATCCGGATCATTGCTGGCTCGGCTACCTGTTCCGGGCATGCCGTTCATAGCAACAGTAAAAAAACTATTCTTCTACGCAGAACAAACTAAAAAACACATAACCGCAACCTAATGCACATCTTAGTAACACCTAAATCATATTCCAGACAAGATTATAATTCTCTAAAACCATTTCTTTCGAAAGATAACAAATTTTTAAAAAATAGTTGTTACGTTCTTAATTTCAAATTTATAAGACACAATCTCTCGGAATTCGCAAAATTCATGGTGGCTTTACGGTCACTGTTAACAATCTACGACTTTAAGGGGCACGAACGAACAATCCTGGAATATTGATTTAAAAATACTTAACCACTGGTTTTTACTTATTTGCGTCTGCCATTTTGTTGGTGTATTGAAATGCGCATGTCAGAAAAGGGCCCTAAAGAATTGAGCGCGTTCAGAAATCTTTACAAGTGGTCGGATTCATTCAGAAAGAAGTGTAAGTAAACTCATTAAACTCTCGAATCGAAGGTTTATTATTTTTTCATGCCTTTTGTGCGAAATTTTCATTACTGTAATTACACAGATATGCCATTTAGACGTTTTTAACGTTTTTGCTATCACCGCTACCGCTTTAAGTTATTCTGTGAGGTAAATTCACATTTCAGGGTGATTTAGGTGTGGTGTTTTTATGTGGACTATAATGGCGACCATCGATCTGTTTGTCCAGTAGTTTATTTTGCCCATAGAGTTCCTGTGAAATTTAATTTAATTGGGTTTTCTTTTTCCAGATTTAAAAATCAAAAATGAACTACCAGGTTGCTCAAGAGGCCAGGCCGGGTAAGGCAATACTTCTTTTTTGTTTACTTTTCCTATCTGTTGAAATAGGTTATCAATTTTTAGTTTCCATCTCTTAATGAAAAGAAATTTATTTAAAGAAATGCTCGTAATTATTCAAAATTAGTATAGACACATCGAAAAATTTTGAGTGTTGTATAAAGTAAAAAATTATTAACAAATAATGAGTCAAAAGATTCCATGAATTCAACTATCTAATGCAATGATTCATTGCATTGGCAGGGCCATTGGAATGTAAATAATTTTAAAATTTCTAATGAATTATTCCATAGAATAAAAAGTATTTTAAAATATCAAACCTAAAATGATTATCAACACCAAGTCTGACCTGATAATTTTCTGACTTTTCAGAATTTTGCTGAAGTTTTTCCCAATTAATATAAGTAAAAGTATTTGCTTATTAAAATTCAGATTGAAAATTTTTTAAACCTGAAATAATTTTTAGGTCTTTTAAGTTTTTGTAATCATAGTTGGAATTTTCATCACCACTAATTTCTCATGAGTCTTTTTCCAGTGTCACATGGCTCTGTGAAAGAGCAGACCCTTATGTGGCAACAAAATTCTTACATGGGGGATTCAGGAATAAATTCTGGTGTCACCACTCAAGCCCCTTCTGTGACTGGGAAGGAGGAAGACTTAGAAGATCAACT
This sequence comes from Brueelia nebulosa, assembly GCA_028293925.1. NCBI lineage: Eukaryota > Metazoa > Arthropoda > Insecta > Psocodea > Philopteridae > Brueelia > Brueelia nebulosa. Next base: position 233,430 of record JAQIBA010000083.1, read on the forward strand.
CATGTTTGATCTAGACCAGGGTTTCACTCAGGGATTCACTCAGGAGCAAGTAGATGGTAATTTACCAATCTTCACCCAATGCAATCCAGTTAAGAATATCAAAAGTTAACATTTAAAAAATATCTTTAAGAAATGAATCAGCAGTTAAGTCAAACAAGATCTCAGAGAGTGAGGGCAGCAATGTTTCCTGAGACATTGGAAGAAGGTATAGAGATACCATCAACACAGTTCGATCCAGGTCAGCCAACAGCAGTTCAGAGACTGGCCGAACCCAGCCAGATGCTGAAACATGCTGTTGTGAATTTGATCAACTATCAAGATGATGCTGACCTTGCTACAAGGGCCATTCCTGAATTGATCAAGCTGTTGAATGATGAGGATCAAGTGGTTGTTTCTCAGGCTGCAATGATGGTCCATCAGCTTTCTAAGAAAGAAGCTTCAAGACATGCCATAATGAACAATAAACAGGTGAGAATATGTTTTCCATTATTTCTCATTTTCACCATTTTAACTCCGTTGTGATTTTTATTCATTGTCCTGGGTTTTTTATTATTGCTACTGGATTTAATTGACCTCAAAAGCAAGTAAGCAAACATATTCTTATAAAAATCATGCATAGATTTCCATATAATTGTGTCAGATTTAGATTTTTATTTTTGAATGAATTTGTGACTTAATAAAGTTTTCCCATCAACAGATGGTAGCTGCTTTAGTTCATGCCATAGCAAGCAGCAATGACTTAGAAACCACCAAAGGAGCAGTTGGCACACTGCACAATCTCTCCCACCACAGACAGGGTCTTTTGGCAATTTTCAAAAGTGGAGGGATCACAGCTCTTGTTAAGCTTCTCAGGTGATATTCTGAACATTGACCTGAATATTAACAACCCATATTGAACAATATTAATTTTTGTTTTTTGATTTTCAACAGCTCTCCAGTGGAATCAGTGCTGTTTTATGCAATCACCACCCTTCATAATCTCCTTCTGCATCAAGAGGGTTCCAAAATGGCGGTCCGGTTGGCCGGTGGCCTCCAGAAAATGGTGGCCCTATTGCAGAGAAACAATGTTAAATTTTTAGCAATTGTGACAGATTGCCTTCAGATTCTCGCCTATGGCAATCAGGAATCCAAACTGATCATCCTGGCCTCTCAAGGACCCATTGAGCTCGTTCGCATTATGAGATCGTATGACTACGAAAAGTTACTCTGGACAACTTCGAGAGTTTTGAAAGGTTCATCGATGTCCTTAATCTTGGCCAGATTCATTAAGACTCAGTATTCATGTATTTTTTTGAATGTTTCAGCTCTGTCGGTTTGCAACAGTAATAAACCTGCAATTGTCGAAGCGGGAGGAATGCAAGCGCTGGCAATGCATTTGGGACATCAGAGTCAGAGACTCGTTCAGAATTGTTTGTGGACACTGAGAAATCTGTCCGACGCCGGAACCAAAGTAGATGGACTCGAAGGTCTCCTGCAGAGTTTGGTTCACTTACTCTCGTCGACTGACGTGAATGTCGTCACCTGCGCAGCGGGGATACTGAGCAATTTGACGTGCAACAACCAACGGAACAAAGTTGCAGTGTGCCAGGTATGGGTTAACGTTAATACTATTCCTAAGACGTTTATTAATGAGCTTTTGATATTAGGTGAACGGTGTGGATGCTCTCGTGAGAACCATTGTCAACGCCGGAGATCGGGAGGAAATTACCGAACCCGCAGTCTGCGCCCTTAGACACCTCACTTCTCGTCACGTGGAAGCAGAAAGGGCTCAGAATGCCGTCCGCCTCAACTACGGAATTCAGGTGATAGTTAAACTTCTTCACCCGCCCAGCAGGTGGCCGCTGGTGAAAGCAGTGATCGGATTGATCAGGAACTTGGCTCTGTGTCCCGCCAACCACGCCCCGTTGAGAGAGCACGGGGCGATACATCATCTAGTGAGACTTTTAATGAGAGCATTCCAGGATACTCAAAGGGTGAGGAATCTCAAGCAGCGGTTTTTGAGGGTGAAGACGATAAATGAAAGGAAAATGAATGGTGACATTGCAGCAGAGATCTTCGGTGGCGAGCAGCGGAAGTCAGCCGCCGGGAGCTTATGCTGACGGCGTGAGAATGGAGGAGATAGTGGAGGGCACAGTGGGCGCTTTGCACATTCTCGCCCGAGAATCTCACAATCGAGCCATAATTCGAGGTCAGTTAGTGATTCCAATATTTGTCCAGCTGTTGTTTAACGACATTGAGAACATTCAACGCGTCGCCGCGGGAGTGTTATGCGAATTGGCTTCGGATAAAGAGGGAGCCGAGATGATCGAACACGAGGGTGCGACTGCTCCTTTGACTGAACTTCTTCATTCCCCTAACGAGGCTGTGGGTGAGTTGAGCGCGGGATCGCTCTCAGTCCACGCTATTCCAGAGGAATCGAGGACTCATTGTGAATCTCTGTCCGCAGCCACTTATGCAGCAGCCATTTTATTCAGAATGTCCGAAGACAAACCGGCCGATTACAAGAAAAGACTCTCATCCGAATTGACGAATTCCTTATATCGGGACGATCAGAATTTATGGAACGGAGGGGACTTGGGGATGGGTCCGGACTTGCAGGTAAACAAACAAAACGTGCCGCAGGAAATACTTTTTACACAGCGCACTTTGTTTAGTCTTTAGATTGCTTACGTTATCTAGAATTTCACCCGTTTGTTATAAATATTTGCTGTTTGTTGTCGATTTGTTCACACAGAGAGTTATCATCAGCTCATTGTTACTTAGATGTATGTAATTAGAAACGTCCATTTGTAATGGTTTTAACTGTAGTCATGCGACGTTGCAGGACATGCTCGGTTCGGATCAGGGTTATGACGGTATGTATGGTCAAAGCCCTCCCTCTGTTCACAGCAGCCACGGAGACCGCCAGTACGGCAACCAAGGTAAGACTGCTCACTGTTGTACTCTCTCCTAATTCTTAAACGATGACTGGTCGGGGCTTTGCTATTCGAAACAATGTCCTAACACAGTACGCCTAAATGATAACACGCGAAACTTAACCTTTACTCATAGAAAAGTCTAAATTATTTTCCTTACAAGCGGCGATATTAGGCGAAGCATGAAGGATGATCAGGTAGAGTGGTGTTAGGCATGGAATGAGGATTTTGCATGATATATAAATTATCACAGCCTGCTAGAACACGTAGCGGATAACAATCGAGGACTGCGGTGGTTACACTCGTTGTGATTTTCAGGGTATGACACGCTACCCATAGACTCAATTCAAGGGCTGGAAATCGACAGCCACGGGCCCGGCTCGAACTACGGCACAATGAACATCGGGGGAGACTCGACCACGATAGATTTCGACCACCTGGACGACCTCCCCCAGCCTCCTCAAGATAATCAGCAGTTGGCGGCATGGTACGACACGGATTTGTGAGAAGTCGCGAACCGGCACAATTTTTCCTATTTATTCTGATGGCGCCTCGCCTGTTTTAAGGCAGTAGTATTACAGTATAATAATTTTACATTTAATTTATTCAAATTGGACAGCGGAAACTCATTGAGGCAAAGAATTAGCGATAAGTTATTTACTTTTAAATTATGACGGTTTTCCATTTTAATAGTTTTGGGTAACTATTAATTGGAAGGGATTGTTATTGGTAGTTTTTTTTTCCTTTTTCGGTGGTATTTACAATTGGAAAAATATCACATTAAACTTTTATTTGTTTATTTTACAGCGACTGCGAAAATAGGCATAGTTTTTACTGTTTAATTTAAATTTTATTTAGATAATTGCTTCGTAATGGATTTTTTAGGATTTTTTTTTCAGTATTCAATACAATTATGAATGCATTTGACCGAAAGTATTTTGATACATCGGACGATAACTCCACTTATTATTGACCGTTCAATTTTTGTCGGAGATTAAAAAAACAAAACACTCCGAGCAATTCCTCGACTTTTTAAATTTTTTTTAATAAGCACTACTCATCGAAGGCATTTAATTTAAAATATATGGGTATTTTATGTGGTCACGTGTATTGATAAGTATTCTTGGTAAAATAAATGTTGGGATGTTAGTGACACGAATTTAGTTCGGGTGGGAACGGCCGGGGTTTAGGAATTTTTATCCCGGTCGAATTCACAAAAAAAATTGTTTTTTTTTCTCAAATTTATTATTAGGAAAAGAAAGGATCGCACAAACTGTATTTTAAATGTTTACTTTAAAATGAACGTTTTGCAAATCCCGAGGACTGAAACCTAACGGTGAAAAGCCGTCGGGTTTTATTTATTTGAAATTTATTTATAGGGAATTTACTGTCCTGTGAGTGCTAAGACCGCTATTATTTAAAGGCGTAATTGTAATATTTTTAAGGGAAGAATGAAATATATACATTATTATAATTATAGACATGTTATTATAAGAAAAAGGTTTTTTTATTTCGTCAAAGTTATAATTTCTCCTTCGATTACCTCCTCCAAAATAAACCTACTACTATTCTTTACATCACACGAGAAATAATTTCATTTTTTTTGCATTTCATGAATTTTTAGCAATAGAAGCGCCAAAAATGTCAATATATAAAAATATATTTTGACTCAGTGAATCTTCAAATCTTTGCTCACTGATAATGGAAGCAAAAATGTTAAAATTCAAAATAAAAATATTAAATCCCAAAGCAATTTTCAAATCTCCACTTCGTGTTGATGTGTCGCCAGAGAATAAAACCGGAAATTAATGAAAACCGCCGAGAAGATGTAAAAATACCTTCGAAAGTAACGCCCACTGTAACTATCCATCACCGGTGAATTCCTCAGGAAAAAGTTTTAATCTTTTTCCGAAGAAATTTCTCACGCAAATATAATTCGTAAATTCGCATAAATTCATGGACGCATAAAAAACCTGTTGAACCGACTCCGTGTCAAGGACACCCCTAACACAAGTTTCGGCCACACCCTGGAATTAACTTATTTAAATTACAAATTGAAAAATAACTGTTTAATCAAGACCTTTAGAGTTTGTTTACAAACGACCGTATGGGTTATTAGTGGAAGCACATGTCGTTGTTCGATGAGGAAAAACATTGGAAAGACTAACAGAAGATTGTAAGGGCGACCATAGACGTCGATCCCCTCCCCCCCTCCAAATTGGTCCGTCCGAGTGAAAACAGTTTGAAAGTTCCAGTCCGATTATAGACTAATGATCGGTGTTTGTTTGACCCCTGGCGGGTCACACTTTCAAGTTCAAGCCCCCAAACGCCAGCTAATGCCCTGGCCGAAGTGACATCTTTTTATTTTCTCCAGAGACCGGCGGTGCACAGAGGCAGGCACGTGCAATGCCTGCTTGTCTTATGGCGACCAGGTACTCTTGCTTGACTGATTGACCCAGTCTTCTCCATTCCGTTCAGTTTGTGGGTTGCCAGGTTGTGTGGCGGTTGTGTGTGCGAGTGTTGTCCGTTTACGTTGAATTTTAGCGCGAAATGGTGGAAATTTTGCTTTTGGATTGAAACAATTACATAAAAAGTTTACCGTAAGTAATTTGGAAAGGTTCTTATTTAATTTTCCACCGACCGCGTTTGATTTGTCTTTTTTAAAACAATTTAAACCGAAACTGAGTTTTTTAAAACGGAACCGTTTGGATTACTCTGAAAATGAAATTTTTATGAGAGTGACTATATTAAATTTTAAATATTTAAGTCGTTTCATATGTGTACTCATTCAAAGTGAAATGTGAGTTTGAAATAATGTCATTAAGAGAAAATACTTATCATTGCTGACACGGAAATAATTAACTGCTTATTCTTAAGATCTGATCTCTTTTACTGAATTTTATTCACTGATGTTTTTATTAATGGAATAAACTGTGAGGACAACCGATAGACTTTCAGGTACGGTTTCAAAGGAAAGAAAGGTAACAAAAGTGAGTGCTCCAAATACTTTAGGGAGATAAAAACCTTGAATAATTAAGACTCAATTCGAGAGTGTTTAATGTCAGGGATGCTCAGTCTGTTATCAAGGTTTTCCCACAAAAAATCTCATCCTTCTCAACTGGACTCAAGACTGACATGTCGGTTGACCATTTCCCGATTTGGATTTAATTGTTCAAGTGTTTTCTCTCACTTTTGCTCCGAAGAATCGTAAAATGTAATAAGAGATGAGGAAGTTTTTGTAAAGTCTGAGAAAGTTAAGTGGAACAGCCCTTAAAAAATACTGAAAGTCGTTAATTCTATAAAATATCTCTAAGGAGAGAGGCTTATGTCCAAATGGCTCTCTTTCACTACAATATTAATTACAAAAATTGCAATTATTCACACGCAAAATAAAACACAAAAAATATTTTGAGATTTGCCATTTGTTATTTAATATACAAATGAAAAAATAAAAATGGCGTAACCGCAAATTTTACTTAACTCATTGGGTTTTTAAAGAAACTACTCTTTTTATTCCAAAGGATTCTGAACAAATCTGAACGTGTTTATCAGAAACCGAAAATGGTTTCAAATAATTCGACGATGTTTCTCATCACCGGGAATTGACTAAAATAAAAACGATGCTCAAACGACCGTTAAAAAAACGTCAACTCTTTTAGACAGAACACTCCACAACTTTTCCTCCTTTCAAACAAAATTATTTATTGCTTCTGAATAATAATTGTGCTGATTTGAATAATTTCCCTGGTTTCAAAAATCGAGACACTTCATCAACGACTCGTTAGGCAAAAAAACAAGTCAGTCGTGTAACTTTTGTCCTGAAAAAGAAAGTAAGAGCAGAAAAACGCTTTCCTTCAGTAAATTTTTCTAAAATTGGAATTCATAGGTGCCCCCAATAACGCTTTCACTCAAACTGCACAATTAATAAATCATTAATACGAACTTCTTTTGGAAAATTAAAACTCATTTAATGGCGACGCACAGCAGAAATCACGATTTATTGGGACTGTCAAAAGTGGTTTTGCACTTTCCATCGACTTCAGCGATCCGAAATCATAATTAATGAATTTTGCGGAAGAAATTAAGGTTTTGAAATATTAATTTGAAAACCGGCTTTGCTCCTCATGAGTCCCTCGACATTTTTTCCTTTTTATTCACATTCACTGTCATCGCAGGATTTTTATTTTTACAATCTTTTATTTAATTCGGAAATTTTGTAACGGACGAGTTCTGCCAGAAAAGTAAGAAGAAGAATCAAATAAGGATCAGTTTATGATGGCAACCGTCTTTTCTTTTTGAATTATAAGAAGAAGAATTAAATAATTAGCAGTCCATAACGACAGCCGTCATTTATCACTTTTGTTGTGACGGCTGTAACTGAATTTCAACGTAAGAAGATGGGGTTTGCGTTCTAATTGCATTTTATTAAGAAGACCGAATTAGAAAGGTATAATCGTATATGAATAAGGTCTTTTAACAGTCATTTTGGAATTCTTTTTACAATACTTCAAATGACAGATTCTGGAGTATAAGTGTGACGTCACAATATTTTGGCGGTTTTCATTTGTTGTTTTTTTTTAATTATTGTAATTGCAGCTTAAATTTTTAGTCCTGTCTAACTCTTGACTAAAGAGTTAACAAATAAATAAAAGAAAAAAGTTTTTAAGTTGCAGTCTTTCACATTAAAAACGCACTAAAGGGTAAAAATAATGAAAAGTATGTGCACACATTCATTCCTCTGTCGTTTGCATACATCAAAATAAATTATTATAAAAAAGATTTTATTTAAATAAAAGATGGCTGAGGAATTAAATATATAAACCACTAAGGTGTGTGTTGTATGTGACAACAAAAAGCACTCGGCCATCTTTTATTTAAATAAAGTTTTTTTTCTCTTAATTTATTTGAGTTTATACCAATTCATTCAAGAGAGGAATGAATGTGTGCCATTCTTTTTATTATTTTTCACCTTTTAGTGCGTTTTTAATATAAAAGATTGTAACTTAAAAACTTTTTTTTTATGTATTTACTTAAAAATAATAATCGGAGCCATTCTTTTTCGGGTAATCCACGACATAATCTAAAAGTAATTATTAAAACCTTGGTTTGGTGCTCTCTCAGTCAGAGGTAATAAATGCGAGCAATGCACTCTTTGCACAAATAGCCCTAATCAGTGATAAATAAATTCTGATGAAACATTCAGAAAATGCAGCGACAGGTAACTTAATCTGCATTGAGCTTGATCGAAGGCCTTTCAGGTTTGCATTTTAAGCAAGGTTTTGAAGAAAACTGAATCAGAGGTCACGCAGACTGGTTTAGTTTATAGAAATTGTCCTGAAACCCGTTTAAAAAAGGCGCCAAAGGATAAAAAAGAAAGTTTTGACTTGTGAACTTGGACTAATGAACGAATCGAAAGCGAAACTGCACAGTTCGCATTGAGAACCCATTAATACAACTCCACATGGCACACATCCGGCCATTTTTCGAAGTTTAGGAATTATGGCTTTTCCTTCGACCAATTGGCAACGGAAGTCCTAAACCCACTTTCTGCGGAAGGAGAAAATGGCGGAAGAATCACTTCATTTGAGCTTTTTCCAGCTCTTAAGTGAATAAATTGCACAAGATCATTTGTACTTTGTATTATGTTGTATACTGAACAGCACCTTTAATATTGTATTTTTTCTTTAAAAAACGATTGACGTACTTTTCTTTTATACTGTATCATTAAAAAATTCTCTAAAAGGGAATTATTTCTGAATTAGTTTTATTTTTCAGGAAAGGATAACCAAAACATGAGAAAATGGAAAGAGTGAGTTCAAACTGAGATGAAAGATAGGCGTCATGGCGATCACGAAAGATCGGAAGGACAAAAGGAAGCCGTCTTGGGAGTCAAAGGTAAAACCTCCATTTTGAATTAATTTCTGGAATTAATCAAAATATTCCCTCGCCCTGAATTTCCCGCTCACGGATCAACAGTCGTCAGGCACGCAGCCGTAAATGCTCAGATGAAAGTTTGTTTTCTTTTAAAATATTCATGTAATCACCAGCTGTGATTGTCGAGATATTTTTTTGGCGTGGGGAGAAACCGTCGTGATCTCCCAAATTTAAATATTTCGCGATAAGACGAAAGTCGGTTCGCATCCGGTGGAAAAGTGCGTTCGTCGCTGAGGAAAACAGAGTTTGACGAGTCACTCAAAAAACAACAAAGCGATTCCTCGCACTGTTAATCATTCAGTCGTAATTGTAAGAAAGCGAGAATAATTGTGAGAATGATGCTTTTCGAGAGAAAGAAACGAAAACTGTTAAACAATGGGTGCAATATTGGGAGGATCCCAATCTGACAATGAATGTTTACAGGAAATCAATTTTAGAATTCATTGCCTCAGGAGCGGAGTTAGACAATTTAAACTTTTTACAACACTTTAACCATTTTATAAAAGAAATTATGAGGCCAAAGTCAGAGTATAATAATCCAGTGATGGCCAACCTAAGGCCCTTGGGTGAAGGTGTTGCATGTGGTCCGCTCTTTTATTCCTATATTCACATACGTATTTGGTGATTTTAGTCCACTTTAATTTTATAAATAAGTGATTATGATTGTACGCTATTATATCAATGGGAGAATAACTTCAATTTGAAATTCTTTCTTAACTGTCGGCAAAATTTTAAATTTACGCTGAACGCTTTCGAATCCATTCGGTCGTATAAGTCAAAAGGACTGCTTGCATAAAAATGTGAAAAAGGGTAAAGCCGGAAAAAGAGATAGCAAAGGCAATAGCCGAGAGAGCAGGAACGAATGAGAAGAGAAGAGGAAAAGGGAAAAGGGGATAATGAGAAGAAAGAGTAAAAACTAATTATAACAATCCATATTTAATTTATGCATACGTTGTGGCCCGCGAAATTACACCAAACTCAACTTTGACCCCCATATTATCAAAGGTTGGCCATCACTGTAATAATCTATTATAATCAGTATGACAGAAAAAACAATAAGTTTATTATCAGTATTATAGAATATAATTTTAGAACTAAGTAAGAGTATTAAAGAAAAAGCAGAAGAGTAAGAAGAATGTTATGTTTTGTATATTTTGTTATTTTAATGCGACAAATATATTATTAATAGTATTGATAACTAAATAATGCATAAGAGAATAATTAACTAAGAAACTATTAAATTTTGAATTATGAAAATACTTTATGCATTAAAGAATACTGAAAATTGGGGCTTTATAGAGAGAGAGATTATAAAATTAGATCTGAAAAAGAGCCGTGAGAAAGGAAAAATAAAAATGAAAGAACTAAAAAAAGTACATAAGGGAGAGAAAGAGAGATTGGTGAGTTTTTAAAGAAGAAATGACTTCGGATTAATTAAAGACGAAAGAAAGAAGAGAGAATATTAAGTATATAATTTATAAAGTCAGATAACAGCCGATTAGTTTCATACGTGTTTTGTTAAGTCCGAAATTTGGGGTTCAATCTTTCCTTATTATTCAGACTTTTTGTTCAGAACCAAAATACTTCATATTATTACTCAAGAGAAAATTATTATTCGCATTTTGAACGATTTCGTGGGATATTTTCCCTTCAAATAGTAATATTTACATAATACACGGACTCTGTGATTTTATAATCGCTTTGAAAATGGCCAATTTCAGATCTCTTCGGCTCAAAACAGAGATATGCAAACGAATTATTTACGTCTCTCTCTGAGAGAAGTCCTGAAAGCTCTCCCCTGTCATCCTTAACGATCTTCGGGATGATTCAATGCACAGTTAAGGACTTTATTATCTCACACTTTCTCTTTCCTACGCCCGACATGTTTTCTTTTTGGCTTTTATGTAATTGCCCCCGCATTCGAGGAAAAGGATGAGTAACACTCGGCTCCCACCGCCCACTGTGTCCGGTTTTCGCATTTCGGCTACTTAAATAACCACTGGCAGTTCGGGGAGGAATCCTAAGAAAAAGATTTCATCTCTCGCGTTACGCCTTTCACTCGGAATCTCCGCCAGAAGCGAAGAATTCGCTTGCAACATTCTCAGATTCCAGTCAGGTCAGCGAATTTGAATAACCGGTGAGAGCCTTTGGAAATCCTTTAATGGAAGCAGAAGACAATACCCGAAACACTTTCTTTGGGTGGATTTTTTCCGTTGTCGCCGATGCGCATTCGAAGGGTCGTTATTCAACCGTTGAATTAACAAAAGCGGTGAATGAGTTGCATCAACTCAAAAGACTCAAACACAAAGCAGAGACGCTTTTCTTATTTTCATACCTCTTTCAGGGCCCTTTTCTGGCGATCTTAATGGAGTTCCTGAAAATAGTAATCTGTGCAATTATTGCGATGCTTTTCATTCGAAATCGAGCGCCACTTTTACTTTAATAATAATAACGGCAGTGCACTTGAAATTTCCGAAAAGCTTTTAGCATAAATTTCCAAATAAAAACAAACTCTTTCTTCAGTTGAGATTTCGATCATTCAAAATGATAACAATTACAAATCAAAAGAGAAAAAAAAGCTTTGGCATTTACTGTTGCCAGTGCCCTTTAGTCCATAAAATCTGCACTGGCGAAACATTTATACGTTTATAAATTTAATTAGATTTATTATGTAAATAAAACCAGGTATCTTGAAAATTACGTCTCGCGTTGAAAAATCATTGAAAGAATTACCCAATTGCGGTTGGCCTTTGGGGCAAAGGTCTTTGTTTTCCTTTTGAGGCTTTCCGTTTTTATTATCCCGTGAGCAACAATTCGAGTCGAATGACTTCTTTCGACTTTCATTTGGAATATTTGGCCCCCCTATTTCGGCAATCGACCTTATTAATTTTTTTTTTTTAAGGTTTAACACCTCTGAGGTTGGAGATACCGTTTCCAAGTTAATTAATGTCATCGCGGGCAAAATAACCGTATTTCTCGGTCCTTGATTTAACAGATGAAAGTGTCTCATTTTCGGTCTCCGATGGCAATGACACCTTTCTCAGTAATGAAACTCTCACTGTCGAAGTTAATCGAAAGAAGTGCTTTTCCTCCGAGAAAAGATAATCCGAAGGAAATAAATGTCAAGGAAACACTCGAAAACCACATAGTTGAGATGATTAGCATCATGGCGCCCTCCCCCTTCGGCTCAGAGTCAAAGAGAACGAAAATAAAGAACCGAACAATACCTAAATGGTTTGCCTACATTACAAAACGGTTCACTGGGTCAGTTTTTAGGTCCCGTTATTATTCGAGTTCACAAGAAGGTAGGGATCGAGGAAATATTTCCGTGGGACGATGGACTCTTCGAATGGCGGCTCGCATGTCAAATAGGTGTGAATGCGTTTGTCATTCGAAAGGCGAACACGCAAACGCCTTTCCCGAAAAAGTTCGAAATGTGTCCTCTTTCCAATCGTCGGACTGTTTAGAGGCGGATGTCTCTTGTTTTTGACCGGTTTTTCGAGTTTTAAATCCGTCCGGAAACGCTCTTCTTTCGCGTATAGTTTGGAACAAAATCGAAACTTTGTCCTCTTCTGACAAATCTCGTAATGAATCACTCCCATTTTAAATCTCTCTCTCTCCTTTTTATTGTACCACTTTAAATGCCAGACGACATCTTCCCGTTAAATATGTCTTTTTTTTCTGACTGCTCTCCCTTTATCCCCGGTTTATCTCCATCCAGATTCGCAATTTCCTTGTATGGTTTGGTGATTAAAGTTTAACATGCGAGTAACCCACTTAATAAACCTAAAATTATGTTTAAACGCTCATAATAATCTTTTTAATTATTTACGGTCCATAAAAATTGCATTTCGATCCGCAGACCTTTGAAATTCAATATTTTCACAAAATTAATTTATGATTAAAAAACAATTATTTTAATGAGTCTTAATAATTAATAATAATATTTTAAATAATCGTGAAAATTGAAGAAAAATGGTCGTTTTTGCTTAACTTTGTATTGCATTTTAGAAATTGATTTTTTAGATTTTTTTCGTTCTCTGACTTTAAATAATATTTTCAACGAATTGTGCAAACGTGATAAAAACGTGTAAAATATATGATAATTTGACTAAAATGTGTTTGAAAAATCCGTTAAGGAATATAACGTCACAAGATGGTCACGTGACTTCTCCCTTTTTTAGAATTTTATTTCTGGATTATTAGAGCAAAATGTTAAAATATGAGAGTCCCCCACAGATAGGAACAGGATGAGTAAAACCGTGTAATAAAAAAAAAGAACTCCCCCATTTTTATTTTTAGATTCAATAGTAACACGAAACGTTTCGGTGTTTAATTGTCATCGGTTTATGACATCGTTTTGTTTTGGAGCGTTAAAACAACCGTAGGTTACAATGAAGAGAAAACTCGTTTTGCAAGATGATCGGGTGGGACTCGAACGAAACGGCGGAAGACTCAAGGAAAACTGAAGAAGGCACCAATGGACGAAGAAAACGTTGGGTGTTATTATAGAAAGGTGTAGGAGAAGGCGAAGGGCACTGCCAAAGAGGCGGACCCGCAAGATTTCCATGTTAGGCCGTATATTGGCCAAACCTGATCCCCTAGCCGGAAGGGGACTCGGATGTGGACCCTGACCCCGAGTGAACCCCCACGTGAATCACCCCGTGGACCCACACCCTCGGGGCACTCCCCAGAAGCGGTTAACGGGGTGTTTCCCGTTGCCCCGAATGAATGCCGCCAACCGGCGTGATAAATTTAACAATTAGCGGGTTCATTCTAATTTCGCCGGAAACATCTCCCACAAGTAATTCTACAAAAAAATGTATTTTAAGGAGTCGGAAAGAAATAAAAAAATTTTTAACATCTGACTGAGATGAATTGAAGAATTTGAAAGCAGGCGGTTGTCAGCCCCAACAACCTGCAATCGTAACAAAGACCGAACAAAATTTTTTTCTATTTATTCCATAAAAAAGGAACATACCGAATTTGTTCGATGGTTTACAGTTAGACTTTATTTTTTTAATAATAACGGGTTTCTAACCGCAACCATTTAAAAAGGGGGAAAAATTATTATTCCAAATGGGAACGAGGCGGAGAATTCGAATGGGAGTCTGTTTAGCAACTTTCTTAGGGTGGTAGCACTGAGAGAGTTCGCGCCTTTTTCTCCGGGATGTAACGAAACACGTTAATTTCAAAAGTAGTTTATTAATTATGATTAACTCCTAAAGTTTTTGAATGACGATGAGCGGTATTAAATCAACTCCTAAATTATAACAGAGTTCTCAAAAGCAACAGATTTAAAAGAGGAAACGAAAACAAGTCAGGAAAAGTCATGTGACTTGTAAACAAATACAATGAAATCGATTGGTACTTCTGAAGAACCGTTAAAGGTTCGATTGAATTGGATGCTGAGGCACCCAAAGGTTTCTAATCAGGGTTAATGAATGGTGCTATCAAATACCGGAAGTAAATTTAGAGTTTTGTTTAAAAATTGATTGATGAATCATGGGAAACAGTTATTTTTGCATTTAATTAAGGCAGTGAGTAAATCTTAAGTGAAAGCCTTAATGAGAGTCTTTGAAAGTGAGGAATCAAAATTTGCTTTTAGTGCTAACGAGGAAATTAAGGAATCACAGGAAATGTGTCCATCCTTAAGAAAAGCTCAAGGCAATCTCTAATTATCAGTAATAAAAAAAACAAATGACATAAAATTCATTGAAGGACACACTCAAAAGAAAAATGGAGGAATAAAACCGTTACATTTCCAAAAGTTTAAAGTACCACTCGGGCCTTCTTTGGTTAGAATGCTGCAGTGGCTACCGCTCTAATGGGACTGTCCCAAAGTAAACACCTTCTGGAATACAGTTTGACCCGAATCCCACCCATCGGAAACGACTTTCCGAACTCCGAAAGCAAACCACTTAAATTGTTGATCTTGTAACAATATTTACAAGGAGCGGTACAGTCGGTAAGAGAGGACGAAGAGTCTTCGCCATCTTTCTACTGCAACCATCCAACAGCTCTGTGTTGCTTTACTCATGGTTTTCTTTCTTTTCCAGATTTCCGTCTGCACCGGAAGCACCAGGCCGGTAGGAAGATCAGAGCGGTCTGACACCCCCAGCTCCATACTGTCTTCGGACAGCGATATAAGATTCACAAGAAAGTTGGGCAGTCACTACAGGTGCGGGTGCTGCATCGTGGCTGGATTCCTGTTCTTTCTACTAGTCGCAGCTATTTCAGTTTACGTAGCTTGTAAGTAGTTATGGGAAGTTTTCTAAGGGAACAGAGGGCAGTGTTCCATTTGAATGGAGAAGTGCATTTTGCAATTACACTTTGGTCAAATGGCGGAATGACGTTTCTTTCAAGGCCCATGGGATGTTGTAAACAAAGCGAAAGGTCATCCTCCTCGTTTTTCCTATTCGACAGTGAAACAATAGTTAATTTATATAGAAATTAATAACTACGGGGGAGAAATGATGCAACGGTTCGACAAAAAGTGCATCAGCGTATGGAGACGTTCGTTCGACAAAAGGATTACCCATATTATTTTCAAGGCTCAACCTACTTTCTTCTCTGACTAATCAATCACGTTTCCTTGTGGTCTTTTTTGGAAAACTGAGTGGTTCGTGATGATACAGAGCAGATAAAGCAAACTCTGCTTCTGTTTTTTATTACCAATTAATTTTTCTGAGTGATCTGAATATCCGCCCCTCTTTCCATCGTAATTTCTCACGATAAAAATCTTCCCAGAAATTATTGCAATTTCGAACACATCCCTTAACTTCTTTCTTACAAAGGAATTATCGAACTGACCATGTGTTCGAATTACGACCACAAACTGTGCCAAACTCAACTGCTTTCGGTGTGGGAAATTAAATTTCAAACGGTTACAAATTTATTATGTGAAAGCCATTTCCTCTCCTTTCCCGCTTTTTCATGTCGGGCTTTTCTCCTCTTTGAAAGTACAATGAAGGGGAAAGAATTTCACCGTTGTTCACGACCGCTGTTAAAATCCTCACACTTTATGGATATTTTTAATGGGCTTGTCGGCGTCATGGTTTGCATCGTTAAAGGGTTTTCATTCGGGAGATCCAGGTGTGCGTTGAATATCGCTTGGTGAAGCCCTACTTTTCGT
Organism: Brueelia nebulosa; assembly: GCA_028293925.1. Lineage (NCBI taxonomy): Eukaryota > Metazoa > Arthropoda > Insecta > Psocodea > Philopteridae > Brueelia > Brueelia nebulosa. The sequence continues at coordinate 249,414 of JAQIBA010000083.1, forward strand.
TTCCGGTTTCGAGCCGACACGTCCCGGACCTGGGAGTTGTCCACTGATCGTCTTTTATAACATTTCGCGCATACACACACACACAAAGAACGCTTTTCCATTCTTTGGTTACTTCCGAGAATAAATTCCAACATTTTAAAATTACATTACAGTGTTATCAAATTATATATGGTCTCTCGCTTTTTATTATTTCGTGAAGTAACAATGATTGAGCAAAGAAATTGTTCGGGATTTATGGCCTTGTTTGTGTGAATATTTTTCATTCATTTCGATCTGGAGTTTATGCTGAGTTCTTTCTGAGGGATTTGGGGGAGGTATGTAAGCACTCAGCAGTCCTTGAATTACCGTTGTGACGACATCTTAAGGCAAATGCAGATAAAGTTACAACCTCATTGTCTAACGATAAGTGTATACTTTATGAAAAGTTTTGCCTTGAAGTTATGAGAAAAAAAGAGGGTATAGAAAAATCCGAAGATTGGTCTGCGATTAAGGCCTCGAAAATGCCTAAAAAGCGCTTTTCGTTACTTTCGGCGAAATTTGACATTTAAAAAAAATCTTGTTTGGTTCAAGGAAAGGGAAGACCTTTGCGAACATTTGACGCCATTTCTTCTGTTCTTTATATAACCCTCTGTGCACTGTGAATCGCACAACCAACTCGGATTAATATATTTTCCAAAATTTTTTATAATTTTTAAAAGCCATATTATTATTTACAACGACTGCAAAATTAACATTCCCTGTGTGTATACTCTTCATTTGTAATGTAAAGTTGAAGAATATAAACGGAGAATTTGAGTCTCGAATGAAGCGAATTTAAAAAGAGGACAAAATCTATAAAGTGAAAAGAATATACCTTGGGAAAAACAGAATAACAGAATTGGGAAGAATTGTGGAAAAGTCAACTGAAATCTCACATGGTGACAATTTGAGAGAATGAGAAAGTGAAAGCGGTGATTGGTGAGAGGAGCCACCGTTGCCTTTAGAAACTTCCTCAGCATTGATGGAAATGTCTAAGAAGAGCTGCACGTATGAAAATTTGTCTTTGATTCAGCTTACACGAAGTGTATCCCTTCGGGAGAAAGTTCTCCTCAGTAAAGAATAATGTAATTTTGCAAACATTCATTGCTTTTGACAAAACAAATTTGGGTTCCGCGAATAGAAAAGGAAGCAAAAAGTTCTCACAATCACATAATGTAACAATGAGATTACTATTTAGATAATGAGTAGGTAATCGCAAACTATGATTCCGATACAGCAAAGGATTGTGTAAAGTCTGGGAAAATCTACATTCATTTATTAATAAGAAAATATACAAAGAAGTTATGCTTGTGAACAACAAATGCGAGTGTGCTCTTATTTCCCGTTCTGAATTTGGATAAATGAGTGATAGTGGGTTAATGCAAAAGTAGATTCGGGTCATTGTCTGCTGCAGCAGAGAAAATTCCCGCTTACACCGTTTTCTGGTGATATTAACGAAACAATTAAAATAAATTAACATTGCAGAGAAGTCCAACTATTTCTTTTTGCGAATGCAGTAATTAGTCCCGGTAACTCTGAGTTATTCTGGTTTTTCGTGAACTTTTCTTACGGCATCTCGACCCCAACCTGCCTTTTCCCGGTTTGTCTGACTCATGATGGGAGCAGACATGTCTGCTGGCAGAATGACGTTAATCTGATAATCAGCTATTAACCGATATAACGACAGAAGTCATGGCTCCCTTAGAACTTTTAAACACACCCTTGCATAAAAAGGGCGATTCCCAAATTAATCCTGAAAAAAAAAAGACGACGTTAATTGGGTCATATGAATAAGGAAGCTTTCTTTTTAAAATCTAAATGAGGAAAGCGATTTGTAGAGCAACTTGGTCTTTAACTCGAAAGCCTAAAAAAGAAGTCTGATTTTGAACGATTTCTCATGAAAAGTCAAAAGTCAATGGTACATCTCAGAGTGGAACGAGTTTTGTTGCACCACCATTGTTTAAAAGCGTTTCTTTGTTACAGAGCGTACGAGTAACATTTTTACAACTCCCGATGGTATCATATGGCGCTGGCCAGTTGTAAAAGGTCCCCTTTCGAATGTTTATATAATGCATCCGTTCATAAAACTCTCAGTTGGAGGACGTTACGTCTCCCTCCTTCAGATCCGGAAGGTCAGTTCGGATAGTTGGAAAACTTGTTCAGTTTCCCCGCGAGAGCTTTTCCAAGTTCCAGTGTCAGTCCCGTGCCCTTGACGAGTTCCAGTTTTGTCTTTCACTCTGTGAAAGCTTTGCTTGTTCAGCTCACTGAGCAGTCACTCGCAGAAACAAACTGCGAGGAATCGTCAAGTCACGTTCTGCTTCTTACTCGCCATAAAATTTGTACTTCATTGAACTTATTTTCTTGGGTGAACCAGTTGAACCACACGTGCGAAATTTCTCAATGTTTTTGCATTCAACCATAAAATGCAACCGCAAACATTTTAGGTTTTTCGGAATTAATTCGCCACCAGAACGACTCCTTCAATGTGCAGAACACCGCTTTTAATCGATCGTCCGGGGGAATAACTCGCAAAAATTTCCAAAAAAACTCTCAACAAAAGAGCCAAACGCTTTCTGCCATTGTTTGCTCATTTTCGGAAAGAATTTTCCGGCTAATTTACCCAAAAATACTAATCATTGCGGTTAAGTAGCGTGATCCTAATACGATGTAGCCGAATTACGGGATTTAGATCAATTTGAGAAATTTATGGTTTTTTGCCAAAATTCACTTTGCTGGAGTTTAACAAGGGAACGAGTTTGGCGGTTTAACGGATTAACCGTTAAGCTTAATTTAAATAAAGGTAAATTTAATGCCAATTTCTGGACTGAATTTTAGTTAGCAACGAAATTGCGATTTTAAAGTTAGATAATTTTAATGATTTTCTTTGCTTTACCCAAAGGGAGAAATTCATCAAAAGTCTGAGGCTTTGAAATTTATTAATAACGTTCGTCTCAGAGAAATTTCAAAGTTGCAAAACCAAAAACGGCGCCAATAATTACTTTAATCAGTGCAATTTTTGTGAGCCATTTCGATCGAAACGGTTTCTTTTCTGCGTCTGCCGGATTGCATTTATTCGAAATTGGCCAATTAAAAAAAATATTTTCATCGTCGTCCAGTTCCTTAAAGGAAATTAATTTTTGAGTGAAAGTTTTCGCTTTTATTGCTGCAGTGCATTGCCACGTTTGTATTCTGCCGTCAACGGATGCAATTCGCCCACTCATTAATAATATCCAAATATGCACAGTCGTTTTTTAATAATTCTACCGGTTCTCGAATCTCTATCACACATTACTTTCACTAACTGCACCGATACTTCTGGTTTTGACAGTCAGTACCGAAAGAAAACATAAGGAGAGGTCAGTTTTTGCAATGACATTCAAAAAAGAGTTTATTTGTTTAACGGAGACTTATGTAGGTTTCGGCAACCATTTCCAAACAGGTTCTGCGACGTCAGTGAAATCTGTTCGAAATAAGATTTCTCAGTGTGCAAAGCAATGGACTAAATCATACTCTTCAGTTAAATTAACAGGAAGTCGACTTTGTATTATTATACTGTAAATTTAGTAAATTTCGAAGCCAAAAGTGCGGTTAAACTAAAGTTTATCTCATTTGATAAACATGGCGGCGATATGTCTCTTTCGTGCAATAGCTGAAATCCGATTAATGAGCTCAACTTGTTCAGAAGTCCTTGAGAGGCTCACCACCCTTCTTTTCCTGACTGGAATTTCAGTTGGAGTTGCAGAATTGTTGCAGAAACCTTTCCTTTCTAAAAGTGGTTTCCCCTCATTATTTTTTACAGTTCAGATATTAATTTGGCATTGTTTTTAATGAGGTGGCAGTGCGAAATGACCGCCATTCAAATTAAACTGAGTTGAAATTTGATTGGCATTTATTTTATTTATTTTAAAACTCTTTACAAAGTTTTGCTCTCTTTTTTTACTATTAGGCTAATTAGGCTAATGCCTCTACTGGTCTACGAAAAAAAAATTTCCTAAAAATACAGTAAAAAAAACAACTTCTTACGGTAATTCTTTTTACAATTTCTTCCCTTTCTCCCTATAAATCATTTTGTGTATTTTTCAGGAGTATATTTTTTCATTTTGTATATTTTTTAAACGAAACTCAGCATTTTTTGAAAAATTTGTAATTCATTCCGATGATTCGACTAATTTGTGTATTTTTGGATACTTCAAAAGATTTTTTCAAGTTTATAAAAAAAAATCTCAGTATTTCTCGAGTGCATTACAAACATATTTCTCAACAGTGATCTCATATCCCATATTTTTTTGATTGAGCGAAAACTGATAAACTCTTTATCATTTCGGCTTTAGTCGCATTAGTACTTAATTTGTCATTTCCGGTTGAGTTATAAAACAACTTAATCTTTAATTATTTCACGACAACCCCAAACTAAAATTTGGCGAACAGTTCTGAGTGAGGCATTTCGTTTTCCCTCCGTGGGGAACCATCGTTCCAGCCATTATGATTAATTGGTCCAAATAATTTGAGCAATATTTGCCTTTCGCAAGAACTCAGCGGTAAGACTTCGAGTCTTGCATAAAATCTTGGGTCACTTATCGGCACAGAAGAACAGTTTAAGCTCTTTCTGCGAGGCAAAATGGATGACCAAAAAAGGTTCCAAGAAGTTATGGTTGGCCTAATCTTTTGGCTCTTCTCCCTCACACGTTGCTCTTCTTTTTCGACGCCATCTTCAGTTTGAGTGCGATGACATAAACCTCAATGAAGTAATTCTTTGTGCAGTCCACTTGACTTTTTGGCAATTAAGGCCCGTTCTGCTATTGATTTCGGTTCCGAATGATTTCCTGTAAGAGGAGTTTGATTGTAAGTTAATTTATTTCGAAACTTATTTCGGTCTCTCTCTCTCTCTCTCTCTCGCTCTCTCTCTCTCTTCTGAGTAACTTCATTACTGGTTATTCACTTCAGTGTGAATAGCGGATTAAATTAAAAGACGTTCGTGAGTTTACTTTTGTTATACAATGTTTATTTCTAAAATAAGTTATTGGCTCGAATTAACTGAAAAAATGTTTAAAATATTCTTTCCGCGAAACTGTTTCCGGTAGAAATGCACAAAAGAGTAATTATTCTTCCGTTTAACGTCTGCTTATTTGATTAGAAGTTGAAGGAAAATATTTCGAGTCTTAGCAAATGTATGGTCTTTGTTTTGTTCTTTTTTTGTTACTCCTTTTTGCCTCCGAGAGTTTGCGACAACTCCAAACAATTCGGTTTTTGTTTCAGATACTTTCATTTTGTCACAGTCCATCGACGAAAAGATATTCAGAGTAAATTTCAAAGTAACGGATGGAGACTCATACGAACCGAAACTCGCGGATCCTTCCACAGAAGACTTCCGAATCCGCGCGAGAAACTACAGAGAGAGACTAAATCTGATATTCAAAAGAAGCTCCCTCAGACCTGCCTTTTTAAAAACCGACATCCTCGCCCTGGATGGAAACGAAGGGGAAGACCTCGTCGTGCACTTCAACGCCCACTTCGACGCCCGAAGAATGCCCATCACCACAGCGGACGTCGAGGACATCCTCACCAGGGAAATCACTCTGGAGAACTCCCTCTACCTGTCCAACCTCACCATCCCCCTCGACAGCCTGGTCATCAGGGAGAGCCTCGTCGACATGACCACCCCCGCAGCAGCAACCCCCTCCGCCCCCACGACCACCCGACGCCCCCCCAGACAGTGCTCCCCCCTTCAGCTCAGCTACTGCTCCAAAATGCCCTACAACGCCACCTCCTATCCGAACCTCGTCGGGCACAACAGCTACCTGGAGGTCCTCGACGACGTAATATCCTTCCGGGAGATCGTCGACAGCCGAGTGCTACCGACTTGCTTACGAGTTCGTCTGTCTGGTTCTGCAACCGCCCTGTGACAAAGCCATAACCGAGTCGGAAGACCTTCTGGTCATGCCCTGCAAGAGCTACTGCAACGACTTCATGAGGAACTGTGGGAGCCGCATCCCGCCCCGATTGAAGTCCGCGTTGGAGTGCTCCAAGTTCCCGGAACTAAGCGGAAGTGGGAACTGCATCTCAAAGCCTGGCTGCGTGGAAGAGCTGCAGTCCCAGGGACTGGAGTCAAGACTTTGTGACGGTGTCGTCGACTGCGAAGATGTGACCGACGAGCTGTCCTGCAGTTACTGCAAAGAGGAGTACATTCACTGCGGAATGGGGAGATTGTGCATCCCGAGGGAGAAAAAATGCGACGGGACTTACGACTGCCCGAATGGAAGTGATGAGAAAAACTGCCGTAAGTGCTGTTGGGCGATCAGTGTCTCAACTATTGAAACCACAAGTATTTAATGGTCGTTTTCTGAATTTCAGTTTCCGTCTTACCATCAACGTCATCCATTCGGAATTCCATCGCGACTCCTCACCAACACAGATACTTCAGCGCCGGTTTCGTTACATACAGTCACAATGGTCAAGTAAATAAGCTGTGTATGGATAACTATAACACTTCTGACGCGGAAGAGACGTCCAACCTGCAAGAACTAACGGATTCTATTTGTCGCTCAGCGTCTCACCAAAAGGTTCGATCCTCGGTGATTTGATTGATACATAACATAACTGTTACTATAAAGTCGGAATCCTTTTCCAGGCCGTTAGCTACAGCGTGGAGAAGGACCAAGAGACTGACTACTTGCCATACGTCCAGATAATAGACAAGTCTTTGTTCGTTCGCTCAGAATGCTCCCAGAGGAACATCCTTCGGCTGGGATGCGACGGCGTCCAATGCGGCGTTCAGGTCCTCCACTCGAAACCGGGAGTTCAGGGACTTAACAAAATGGCGGCCCACGGAGACTGGCCCTGGCACGTGGCCCTACTCAAAGACAGCATTCACCTGTGCGACGGGACTTTGCTGTCGGACGAATGGCTCCTGACGACGGCCTCGTGTTTCCAAGGGTGATTTTCAGAAAGGGCCTGCAGGGAGCGTGCACTTCGCTCGGGACTGATGTTCAGGGTTTGATTTCAGGCAAAGCAAAGCCGAGTGGGTGGCGCGATTCGGGAGTGTGAGATTGACGAGTTCTTCGCCGTGGGAGCAGGAAAGGCAAATCGTGGGGATGGTGAAGTCTCCCGTGGAGGGAAGTACGCTAGTTTTGCTCAAGTTAAGCGAACCGGTGATGTTTTCCGATTTCGTAAGACCCGTTTGCTTACCCGAAACGTTCGCCGAAGTGGAGAACTATACATACTGCAACACTTTGGGGTGGAACAAAAACAGTATGTGTGAATTCGTTCTTCTTCCCTCAAAACAATCTCACGGAATGCATCGATTAATTATTGAATTGTTATTTTAGAAGAGCAGTTGCAGAGAATCGATGTGAAAATTAGTGAAATGGCTCCTTGCGAAAATATAAGTATTACAATGGTGAACGGCGTCTGCGCCGAATCGGTGTTTTCAACGAGGGACTGCAACGTAAGTTTTCTTTTGTTAAATACTATTCGGCATCAGGCCATTAAGTTTAAAATTAATATTCCAGGAGGAAGAATTCGCTGGAAGTTCATTGCTGTGCCTCACAGGTGACGAAAAGCAATGGTACTTGGTGGGCGTGAGCAACTGGAGGATCGCATGCCAAAAAGCCGGAACAGAACGCCCTCGACTCTATGACAAAACCATTACTAATATGGAATGGATCAACCAAACCATTTTCGCCAGTTAGCAAAAAAGAGAGAATATAAACTTTATATGTAATTGAAGACTGTGATTACAAGAAATTCTCCCAGCGTTTGATGGACTTAGTGGATTAGTCAAAACCTCATGTTTTGCAAATCCAATTACCGTTTGTGTGAGGGCTCAACATTTCCAGGATTATCGACGGTCCTAAGTGATATCCGCAGTTCACATTATTAAAGGGATCTCAGCTAATGCATCATTTTGATTGCCTTTTTTTTAGTTTTAATGTACATTTCGAAACATAAATTACTATATAAATAGTTATAGTTTATTTTTAAAATGAACTTGCATTTATTGCCGAATTTCAACACTTGCTCAAAGTGCCCTTCAGTTCTAAACTTTCGAACTGAAGATCTATGCAATAGCATTTCCTATAAATCTTCAAGTTGTACATTTTGACTACTAACTACAATGAAGTTTTGCTATTGCATTGGACTTTCTATTAATTTCTGTTCATCTTTTGGTAAATTAAAATTTCAGTTAAAATTAATTTAAAACTTTGTTATATGAAATGCGCAGTATTTGAATTAACTGAAAATAAAAATAAGTGAAATATTTGACAATAGATTTAAGTGGAAGTGTAAAATAAAAAAAGATTTTATATAGTAATCTAATGCTTAATATGATTAAATTCATATTTTATATAATTTCGAGTTTATTTAATCCTGAATTGATATTATTATCCGATATTTGTATTGAAACACGTGATTTTTTATTTAACCGGAAGACTTCCGGTGTTAAGGGTACCATCGCATACAACAAGCCTCCTAAGCGAACTTTTGGCGGGTTGTTCTTACCCTCCTTTTCACAGCCTTCAATTGCACACCCTTTGTCAAGACAATAAAGGATGCAAATAGGTAACCCCCAAATCAATGTATCGGGCATCGAACTAACCCAATTGTTCATCCCCAGATGAACAATTGGGACTTTTCAGAAGTTATTTTTATAACTCTTCTTCTTTTAGACAAAGGGCTGAATATCATATGTTAATTAGGCAGAGATATTTTTTGCCATGTCCTTGTTCCCTTAAAAAACTCCCCTATAAAAGCCACCCCCAAAGACAGTTTATATTCAGGCATTCGCCGAATCGTCATCAGTTGTTCACTAAGTTTTTCATAGTGATTCTCCTACAAATTTTTGTTTAAGTGATGGTGTGTGATTTCATTTACATTATATCATTCATTTTCAACTTTTATTCATAAGTAAATAAACCGGTATATACGAATCGCCTTTTTTCTTTCAATCCTTCAAACCATTGCTCTTTCACATACATCTGGGTTTTGCAGAGTATTTAATTACTCCTCTTTTAACGATAGTGTTTAGTTTCGCTTTTTTAAGTAATCTTAAGGCCCACTGGAATTTTTTTCGGTTGTGAAACTCACAAAATAAACTGAAGTTCGGCCATTTTAAGGCGCAAAACAAAGCAACTGTTTTAAACCCATCATTTGCATTATAATACTTTTTTCTCTGATATGCTCAAGGACAATGCTTCCCAAATACTTTATTTTTTGATCATAGCCTCAGGTGTGAGGGTCTCAGGTATGAGCCCTTGAAGGTGCCGACTTTTGCTTCGGCATTTGCTTCGGCAATACGGATTCCCTAAAAGACAATCCTCCAAATTCTCAAAAGGCATATTTCGTTTTCTACTTCGATCAGGTGTGACATTACTTCGTTTTTGGCAGTCCATCGTAAGTCACTTCGTTTTCAGGTTGTAACGTTACTTAGTGTTCTTATTTATTTCGTTGGCTGTATTATCTCTCAAAATTGTAAATCTTAAGTATAAAATTCAGGTTCAACTTGGAAAAAGCGTTTTCTTTGTGAAATCCCGTTGTGTCCCTCCGGGAATACAACAGTACAGGTGAGAACCTGAAAGGTAATTTCAACGTTGGCAATGTGAAGGTTACGGTAACGTCTGTGGTGGGAAGTGCTTATCGGTTTTTATGTCAGGAGGAGGAGGGTAGATGTGTTCCTTACTGGAGGTTAAGTTTGTTTTCCACTTTCCAGAAATAAATACTGTGTTTTTATAGTAGTCATCGCTGTACAAGATGAACTTGAAAAGAAGGGAAGGAGTACAGGGATACCTGTTGCTCGAAGATGGGACGATTCTCACTGGCAATTATTTCGGCGCAGAAACAGAAGCACATGGCGAAGTTGGTAAATGTTGTCTAATTTATTTTATTAAACCTCAAAACCAATTTCGGAAGTTTCCTCTGGCTTTTTCCCCCATTTGAAAAAAAATGTTAAAAGTCATTACTTAAATTAAATGTCAACTACTTTGCATTCATTCATAAGTTACATTTAATTCCGTTTTTAGTATTTCAGACTGGAATGGTGGGCTATCCAGAATCCTTAACAGATCCTTCTTATCATTCCCAAATATTGATTCTGACGTATCCACTCATCGGAAATTATGGTGTACCCGATTTCAAAGAAGACGAACACGGGATTTTGACTAAGTGCGAATCCTACAGAATATGGGCAGCTGGATTAATTGTAGAAGAGTATTGTGCCACCCCAAGCCATTGGGAGAGCAAAAGGACTCTGTCAGATTGGTTGAAGTCAGAAAACAAACCTGGTTTAAGTGGCATAGATACAAGGGAACTCACAAAGCATTTGAGGGAAAAGGGAAGTGTTTTGGGGAGGATTATGGCTGGGATTCCTGCAGTGAATCCACTCAATCTTCATCTTTTGATGAAGGACCCCAATACTGAAAACCTAGTCAAGGATGTCTCCACGACAGGCTGCATGGTTTACAATAAAATAGGCAGTCCCAGAATATGTGCTGTTGATTGTGGCATGAAATACAATCAGCTGAGATGTTTCATAAAGAGAGGTGCTAGTGTAGAAGTTGTTCCTTGGAATCATCCTCTTGATCCGTCAAAATATGATGGTCTGTTTCTGTCAAATGGACCAGGAAATCCAGAGATGTGTAAGGATACCATAAAGAACTTGAGAGCTGTGCTTAATTCAAAAATAATTAAGCCAATATTTGGAATTTGCCTGGGGCATCAACTTTTAGCAAGTGCCATTGGCTGCAAAACTTTCAAAATGAGGTGAGTTATTTTTAATGTATTTGTCAATTTATAGAAATTGTTTGTTTTGCACATAATATGAAGTTATTTTATATTAAGGTATGATTTCAATTGATTAACAGGTATGGAAACAGGGGTCACAATCAACCATGCATACATGAGGGCAGTAAGAGATGTTTTATAACCTGTCAGAACCATGGGTTTGCTGTGGATGTGTCAAATCTTCCACCATTGTGGAATGTACTTTTCACAAATGCTAATGATTCAACAAATGAAGGCTTAGTTCATTCCACTCTACCATATTTTAGGTATTTTTATTAAATGTATTTGCATGATTATTTGTTTGCACTTTAGTTTGTCTTTGTTTTGTAATGAGATTAATTTCTGTTTGTCTTGCGACTTTGGCTTATATTGTTTTAAATATCAGTTTAGAGGGTATTTATAAGTAGTATATTTAGTTGGTTTCTTTGTTATAACAAAATGGAGCAATAGATAAATATACTGATAATATATTTGTTTGAGTCAGGTAAGGTTTAGACATAATGGGTTTTATAAGCCTTGTCAGGGCATTTCAGGGTTGGGTGGAAATTTATTTAAATATTTTGAGACCCACTTGGAATTGTTGTACTCAAAATACAATTTTTAACTTATTTTGACTTATTACTGGTGAGGTAATTTCTAAAAACCATGGTTTTCAATAATTTGTATTTCAGTGTTCAATTTCATCCTGAGCATATGGCAGGCCCTGAAGACTTAGAGGTACTTTTTGATATCTTCCTAGATTCTGTGAAGGCAGTGCGAGACAAAACTGATACAGTATCAATTAAAGACCGCATTTGTAACAAATTTAAATTCACGTTTAATCCTTTACCCCGGCCAAAAAAAGTTCTTCTGCTTGGTAGTGGAGGTTTGTCCATTGGCCAAGCTGGCGAATTCGATTATTCAGGTTCACAAGCAATTAAGGCACTGAGAGAGGAAAAAATCCAAACTGTCGTCATTAATCCGAACATAGCCACTGTGCAAACATCAAAAGGTCTGGCAGACAAAGTGTACTTTTTGCCCCTGGAACCAAAATACGTTGAACAGGTACAGTTGCATTTTATACCTAAAGGGTGCATTTGGGAGGGGTTACAATACAGCAGTGATTGATGGACTGATCAAAGTGAGATTATTGTGTTAGTCATTTTGTTTGCATTGTGGTTCGAGTAACTTAAATAATTTTGCTTTGTATGTCTTTGGCAGTTGCTTTAAATTAACGGTTTTTTTGCGACTTTGTGAAAATTTTTGTGATACAGTTACATGCCTTACTAAAGAGAAGCTGAGCTGTTCTATAAAACGAGGATATTTTCAGGTGATTCGCTGCGAAAGACCAGACGGCATTTTATTAACATTTGGCGGTCAAACTGCACTCAATTGTGGAGTGGAAATGCAAAGAGAAGGGATTTTCGAGAAATATGGCGTTCGCGTTTTGGGTACTCCCATTCAGTCAATCATTGAAACTGAAGATAGGAAAATGTTTTCGGAAAAAATTCAAGAACTCGGTGAAAAAGTTGCCCCGAGTGCTGCCGTCCATTCTGTAGCGGAAGTACGTTCTCATTTCATATTTTCAAAATTGCAATAATGAAGACGGGACAGGGAAAGTAAAAATCCGACCCTCCTTGCGTTTTTCATCTGATTTTGATATTTTTAGGCGCTGGAAGCTGCCAATACTCTAGGATACCCGGTGATGGCGAGAGCAGCGTATTGCCTGGGAGGTTTAGGATCGGGTTTTGCACACAACGACAAAGAGTTAAGCACACTGGCAGAGCAAGGCCTGGCATATTCGAAGCAGCTGATAGTTGACAAATCGCTGAAAGGTTGGAAAGAAGTAGAATACGAAGTGGTTAGAGATTACTACGATAACTGCGTAACTGTGTGTAACATGGAAAATGTCGATCCCCTCGGCATTCACACCGGTGAATCAATCGTCGTTGCTCCTAGTCAAACCCTCACCAATAAGGAATACAACATGCTCAGGGCGACGGCAATCAATGTGATTCGCCATTTTGGAGTTGTTGGCGAGTGCAATATTCAGTACGCTCTCAGTCCGAACAATGAAACATATTATATTATTGAAGTGAACGCGAGGCTTTCCAGGAGCTCCGCCCTGGCCAGCAAAGCGACCGGGTACCCCCTCGCTTACGTGGCCGCGAAATTGGCCCTCGGGATAGCCCTGCCCGACATAAAGAATTCGGTCACGGGGAAAACCACAGCTTGTTTCGAACCTAGTCTGGACTACTGCGTGGTTAAAATACCGCGATGGGACCTGGGGAAGTTCTCTCGGGTGAGCACAAGAATCGGAAGTTCGATGAAAAGTGTGGGCGAAGTAATGGCCATAGGGAGGAAATTCGAAGAAGCTTTTCAGAAAGCCATGCGAATGATGGACGAAAACGCATTGGGGTTCGACCCAAACCTGAAGGCTCCTTCCGAAGAGGAATTGGAACAGCCCACCGATAAGCGAATGTTCGTTCTGGCGGCGGCCTTAAAGAACGGTTATTCCATTGATCGCCTGTATGAATTGACCAAAATAGACAGATGGTTTCTGTACAAAATGAAAAATATAATAGAAAAGCAAAATGAGCTGGAGAGCCTGGCCTACGGAGAACTCGACTACGACGTGCTTCTCAAGGCTAAACAGTTGGGGTTTTCCGACAGGCAAATAGCTCACTTTGTTAAAAGCACTGAAGTCGCAATCAGGAAAATGAGAGAAGAGAGAAGTGAGTATTTCATTTTTTAGTGGTCGAAGTCTTCATGTAACACCCCGTATTTCTTTTAAACTTTCAGAACTAACCCCTTACGTGAAACAGATCGACACAGTGGCGGCGGAATGGCCAGCTGCTACAAATTACCTGTATATGACATACAACGGATCTTCCCACGATTTGACCTTTCCCGGAGGATACACAATGGTGTTGGGATCGGGTGTGTATCGCATCGGGAGTTCAGTCGAGTTCGACTGGTGCGCTGTCGGCTGCCTGCGAGAGTTAAAGAAACTGGGGAAGAAAACCATAATGGTCAATTACAACCCGGAGACTGTCAGTACGGATTACGATATGAGCGATCGATTGTATTTCGAAGAGATTTCCTTCGAAGCGGTTATGGACATATATAACATAGAGGTTCCCGAGGGAATTATCCTCTGCATGGGCGGTCAATTGCCCAACAACATCGCAATGGACTTATACAGACAACGCGCCAGGATACTGGGGACGTCTCCCGAGAGAATCGACGACGCAGAAAACCGATACAAGTTTTCAAGACTCTTGGAATCGCGAAGGATTTCTCAGCCAAGGTATTAATTCTCACCGATTTGTCAACTGTTTTCTTTGCTAACAGTTCGGGATTTTCAGGTGGAAGAACTTAATCGATATAAACTCAGCGATCGAATTCTGCGAACAAGTCGGCTACCCGTGCTTAGTTCGGCCGTCCTACGTGCTAAGTGGTGCCGCCATGAACGTTGCCAATTCTGCAAAAGAACTCGAAGAATATTTGAAATCCGCAGTGGAGGTCAGCAAAGATCATCCGGTTGTCATTTCAAAGTTTCTTTTGGAGGCCAAAGAAATCGACGTGGACGCCGTGGCGTCGGACGGACAGGTTTTATGTGCGTGATTTTTTACGTTCCGAACGGATCTCAGGTTCAGAACCTAATTCAAAACATCGGTTTCAGGCATGGCGGTCTCCGAACACGTGGAAAACGCCGGCGTTCACTCGGGCGATGCCACTCTCGTCACCCCCCCACAGGACATAAACACACAGACACTCAAATCCATCGAAGCGATCACTTGCGGCATCGCCTCCGCTTTGGAAATAACCGGACCGTTCAACATGCAACTAATTGCGAAGGTCAGACTGCCATACAGTGAACTCGTGCATGGCGCCTTGCAGTCAAAAGAACCAAACCTCATTGCGAATCTTTACAGGATAACGAACTCAAAGTGATAGAATGCAATCTCCGAGTTTCCAGATCATTCCCGTTCGTTTCGAAAACACTGGATCACGATTTCGTCGCAATGGCCACGAGGGTCATCGTCGGGGAACCCGTCGAACCTGTCGATGTCCTTCGCGGCTGCGGGAAGGTCGGAGTCAAAGTCCCTCAGTTTTCCTTTTCGAGGTTGGCAGGAGCCGACGTCATGCTGGGGGTGGAAATGGCGTCCACCGGCGAGGTGGCTTGCTTCGGGGAGAACCGTTACGAAGCTTATTTGAAGGCGATGATGAGTACGGGATTTCGGATACCGGAAAAGTCTATTTTGCTCTCCATCGGTAGCTTTAAGGTAGCGATGAGTGTGGAATTATAATTTATGTTTGATCCGGAAAGTGAAAACTTATTTATTTCAGCATAAAGTGGAGTTGTTGCCGAGCATGCAGGCTTTACAAAGAATGGGATACAAGTTGTATGCCAGCATGGGAACGGCAGATTTCTACACAGAGCATGGCGTTAAAGTAAGCTTATTTTATTTGTTTTATTTGATGTCTTTTGTATTTACAGTCTGGTCTCGTGAATCTCTTCGGCCGAAGTGTCGTCGTTCGATTCGGTTATTGCATTAATGTTTTCACTGACTTTAGAGTCTTCTTTTTTTTCTGTTGGATTTCCTCGCTGAGCGTGTGCTGATTTGTGAGGTTTTTCCCCGCGTATCTGTTCTGGCCAATCCCGTTTTAAAGTATTATCTTTGTTCGTCAGTTGATTCTGTTTTGGTTTTGAAGTTTGCTCGTCGGTTTCGTTCCCCGCTGAGGAGACCATCAATTCAAGCAACTTCTTCGCATGGGATAAATACGACGTAGCTTGAGAAGGGAATTTGAATTCTAAACTTTTTTCCCTCATTTGTAGAGAATGTAAAAAAAAGATTTCCAAAATGCGAGTGCACTTTTTTTGATTTCCGGTGTGGAAATTGACCTCTTCGTCGATGTTTATGGATTGAACGGATAGCCTGGGAGAGGATTCTTCGTCGTGTTTCCGTTCCAATTCAATTTGCTTGATGGCATTCTTTTTCCATTGTCTCTCCTCGTCGATGTCCTCGTCGTCATCTTCAAAACGCACAACCCTTTCCTTTTTTTTTTCTTTCTTGGTTTTTCTCCGTTTTTCCGGCACGTCCGGTGTCGACAAAACAGCGTGGAGTTTTGAAACGTCCAAGGGCGGGTAAAAGCCGGATTTGATTTGGAGGTTTCTCAGAGCTCGAATAACACAGGGAATGGGGTTTTCTATGACTTTTTTTATTAACGCCTGCGCTTTGTGTAAGTCGCGGGGGAGAGAGTTGGCGAATATATTTCGAGAGGTAACGAAGAAATCGGAGAGGTGTTTGTTTTTAATCTTTTTGTATAGCGCTTTCAAGAAAACGAGGAGAGTTTCTCCCGGTCTGTCTTCGGGCCAGCCGAGAAAATTTTTCTGAACCCTCCAAAAGAGAAGATGCAGCAAATGCTTCGGTCCAAAACTCCCCGGGTTTATCTCCGTTTCCAGGAAGGATTTGTAAATGAGCAAAGCGAAGAAATAGCACCGAATGTGGCCGTGCATCATGTGCAGGAGCAAAAACTCCTCCGCCTTCGGAAACGCCAACGTCCATTCTTTTTCGTAATTGAGATTTTCTTCGGAAGTGTTACAGTGTCGGGGAACCGCGTAACACGGCAGGATGTTGAGGACTTTCCACATATAACTGGAAGGCCACTCGAGTCCTTTCTGCTTCTCCCTGCTTTTCATTCGCTTATTAATCACGATGAAATTATTCCAGTCTCGAACGGGGATAGCGGGTGCAATGCCGAACTGCATTCCCGATTGATTTACTATAATGAACTCCTCGAGAACTGAACCGTTGCTCACGGCAGTGTTATCTAAAGTTAGTGTCCTGGCCAATATCTGGTCCAAAACCTCGCAAAAGTAACCCTTGAAAGCGGCCGAGTTTAGAACGTTTTGGCTTCTGAAAACACCGTTTAATTCATTTTTAATCAAATGGATTCGTCTCCGTGAATCAACTGGCCGCTTGACTTCTTCCCTCTGAAAGCACGACAGAGGAATGTCACAGGAAGTCCGCAATAAGGTGTTCATCCTGAATTCGTGGACCGTCTTGGGTTTCACTCTCGCTTCCGGGCTCATGAATTTATAAAAGTCACCCATTGAGATGACTGAGTCTGTGCTTCCCGGGACAAAATTCAAAGAACCCCTTCTCTCGGTCAGTCTCGGATTGTTTTGGAAACCGATTAACAACTCCGTTTTGGTGAGCTTCCTCGTGGTTTTCGAATTTCTCCGCATCTGGATGTAATTTTGCTCCTGTTCGGTTTTTGCATTTGTTATGGAATTTCCATTGGAGAAATCGCTCGGACTTATATTGGACGCATTTCTCTTTTTGTATTCGATCAACTGAACGCAACCTGAGAAAACAAAACATATTTTTAATGTCATTTAGCCAATTGGTTCTATCAGTCAATCGGGAACAGCCACTCACCTATTTCTCTGTTCTTTTCGTCAGCGCTCACTGTGAATTGATATTGGGGGCAGAGTCCGCTCTCTTTTCTTTTCAATGCGGACGGGTCAAAAGCTGCTTCCATGTGGTCACTGATTATGTAAATCCGGTGAGGGTGCAACGTCGTTTCCGAACCCTTATTCACTCCATGTCGGGGTGAAAATTTGACGTTTGCCCCGGCCAGTCTGAACAAGGAGTCCGCCTGGAAACATTTCCTGTGGTCTGCGGACAGTGTGATATCTTTGAACCATTTCTCCCTCAGTCGGCGGATGTCCCTAAGATTTCATTTTTGTTGTTCACAATCGGAATATATTTTCAATTCGGAATGCTTTTTCAAAGATAGGGCTCTTCGAGAATTGCATAAGAGTTGTCAAACGCTGCCATAAGCAATTAGGACAGTGAATTGAACAGAAAAAAGTGCGTAAATCTTACCTATCGTAATTCTCGAAGAACTGTACGGACGTAAGAATATTATTCAATAAGAAAATATTCGGATCTTGGCGGAAAGTCTCTTCCAAAGTGTCGTCTGTTTCTTCCCTCTCGTCGGCCATTTCGTCCCCTTAATTTTTAATTAAATCTCGTAATTGCCACAGTCACAAACCAGTAATTATCTGCTCTTTTCCCGCTTTGATAAGATAGAAAATATATCAGGACCAATTATCAGATTTGTTTTCGCCGCACTTTGTCGGAGAGATATAATCGAACGTCTTTTGTCGTGCTCATTTTGGCGGCAAACATGATTTCTGATTCTTGTAAATCCGATAATTTCAGGTTGAGCCGGTCCAGTGGACTTTCGAAAACATAGGAACGCGGGGCGAATTAAATCACCTTTCCGAGTTTCTCGCGAACAAACAATTCGAGCTCGTCATAAACCTCCCCATGAGAAACAGCGGAGCCAGAAGGGTCTCTTCCTTCGTCACCCACGGATACAAGACAAGACGCCTCGCCATCGACTACTCTGTGCCCCTCATAACCGACGTGAAATGCGCCAAACTGTTTGTCGAGGCCCTCCATAAAATCGGGAGGGCTCCGCCCCTCAAAACCCACACCGACTGCCTCTCGAACAGACAGTTGCTCAAATTCCCCGGATTCATAGACGTTCACGTTCACATGAGGGTGCCCGGGGCCAACCACAAAGAGGACTTTGCGTCCGGCACGGCGGCTGCTCTCGCCGGAGGAATAACTCTCGTTTGTGCGATGCCCAACACGAACCCGCCTGTGACCGATCAGCGGTCCCTGGAACACGTCAAGGAGGTAGGAGTCAATTTACTGGGAGAACACCCGTGAAACTCGTGCTGAACTCGAGTCTCTTTGCAGTTGGCTCAGAAAAGCGCGCGCTGCGATTACGCCCTTTTCATGGGAGCTTCATCGGAAAACTATAATATCATACCGGAGCTCGACCAGCAAACCGCCGGATTGAAAATGTATCTAAACGAAACTTTCACGACGTTGAAATTGAATGATCTCACGGTGTGGCTGAAGCACTTCGACAGTTGGCCAAAGAACAGTCCTCTGTGCGTGCACGCCGAGAGTCAGACCACGGCGGCCGTTCTGTTGCTGGCGACGCTCCACAATCGACCAATACACATTTGCCACGTGGCGAGGAAGGAAGAAATCCAGATAATCCGGGCCGCAAAGGAAAAAGGTCTTCCCGTCACCTGCGAAGTTTGCCCTCATCATCTCTTCCTCACCGACAAAGACATCGACCGCATCGGAGAGAGGAAGGGAAGGGTGAAGCCGGTGGTGGGGACGAAGGAAGACCAGGACGCCCTTTGGGAGAACCTTCGATTCATTGATGTCTTCGCCACTGACCACGGTAAGGATATTTATTTATGGGAAAACATTTCGGATTCGAGGAGAAATTTGTGTTGCAGCGCCTCACACGGAGGAAGAAAAGCTGAGCGAAAAGGCTCCGCCGGGGTTCCCCGGTTTGGAGACCATTCTTCCGCTCCTCCTGAACGCCGTCAACGAAGGTCGGCTCTCGAAGGAGGACCTAATCGACAAGTTTTACCGGAATCCCAAAAGGATCTTCAATCTCCCCGATCAGTTGAACACCTACGTGGAAGTCGACATGGACGAGGAGTGGGTGATCCCCGAGCGGATGTCTTTCAGCAAGTCCAAGTGGACTCCCTTTGCGGGGATGAAGGTGAAGGGCGCCGTGCATAGGGTGGTGTTGAGGGGAGAGGTCGCCTATGTCGACGGAAAAGTGTTGGTGAGTGGATGGAAAATGAGGCAAATGCGCTCTTTGTCCAGCAGTTCCTTTTGCTTTTAAGGTTCCTCCCGGTTTTGGCCTCAACGTGAAAAGCCCACAATATAAGAAACACAACTTCGACAGTTTGTCCGACCGACAGCGGAAATTCATTATGGAAAGTGTTGCGAGTGGTAAATCCGAAGATACGGGGATTTTGGACGATCTAAAACTTAAGGATTACTCTAAAGTGTTGGACGCGTCGGATTCAGATTTCCCCGGTGGAGGTACGACGTGAAATGGGCTCTTTGTTTGACTTGGCAGAACGACGAGAGTTTTGTTTCAGATTCTTCCAAGTTATCAGTCGAAACTCACATGCACGTTTCGCCCCGAAACGCTTTGGAGTGCGGAGGAAGCGGCGATGCGAAAACTTCAAACCAGTTTTTGTCCCCTCCACTCGGACAAGAGACTCTCATCCAAAGCAAAAGCGTCTCCAGTTCAAATTTACCCAATTTGTTCGCCTCTTCGGCTGTCGCCCACACGGGTCACAGCTTCATCGGGCAACACGTCCTCTCGGTCGATTCCTTCAACAGGGACAAACTCAACGACCTGTTCAACCTGGCGAGGACCTACAGGATCTTCGTCTTGAAGGACCGGCCCTTATCCCACGTGCTCAAGGTGCGATTCCTTTTCTATTTGATTTTCCAAACCTTTTCTCAAACGTCCATCTCTTTCAGGGAAAAGTGATGGCCTCGGTGTTCTACGAAGTGAGCACTCGCACGAGTTGCAGTTTCGCAGCCGCCATGCAAAGGCTCGGCGGAACGGTCATCCACATGGACATAGTCAGTTCCTCCGTGCAGAAAGGAGAATCTCTCGAAGACACCATCACCGTCATGTCGGGCTATTCCGACGTGGTCGTGTTGAGACATCCCGAACCCGGAGCAGTGGCCGTAAGTGTGTAAACCTCAAGGACAGCCATCAACGGTCGATGAGGAGATATGACGCTTTTGATTTTTCCATCAGAGAGCCGCGGCCACGAGCAGAAAGCCCTTAATCAACGCCGGTGATGGCGTCGGTGAGCACCCCACTCAAGCCCTCCTGGATATCTTCACCATTCGGGAAGAGATCGGCACTGTGAACGGGTTGACGATCACTCTGGTCGGGGATTTAAAGCACGGACGAACAGTGCATTCCCTCGCGCGGCTCCTCACCCTATACAACGTTCAGCTGAAGTACGTGAGCCCGAAGGGTTTGGAAATGCCAGAAGAAATCACAAAGTACGTCGCGGGAAAGGGTGTTTGGCAGGAGCAGCTCGATTCTTTGGAATGCGTCCTGCCGGAAACCGACGTCCTGTACATGACCAGAATCCAGAAAGAGAGGTTCAAATCCGAGCAGGAGTACCGCGAGGTAATAATTGTCAATTGTTTTGAAGTTTTAGACGCTTCATATGATTTCTTTCTTCCTTCGCAGGCGTGCGGGAAATTCATAGTAACGCCTCAACTGATGACTTTGGCCAAACGCAAGATGATCGTCATGCACCCACTGCCCAGGGTGTTCGAAATCAGCCCCGAGTTCGACACCGATCCTCGAGCGGCCTACTTTCGACAGGCGGAGTGCGGAATGTACGTCCGCATGGCTTTGCTGGCCATGGTCCTGGGGAGGACGTGAGGTCGAATGCGTATTCACGGGAGATCGTCGTTGTTATTCCATCAGAGGAATGCGGGATTTATTACATCGATTTACTGATGGAAATTATTTTTTTGATTTATTTTATCATTTTATTACAACAACTGTCCTCGATAAAAGCATTTGTTATTAAAAGTTTTGAGTTTTTATATATTAGCGGTATCTTTTGTAAGCCAACCAACCGTCGTATCCGTGAACTGTTCCCACGATAAATCCAACGATCTGCAAAGAAAAGGGTTGTATTGAATACAAATTACTCACACAAAAGAAATTATTAAGTTCTGTTAAAATTTGTGTCCTTTTCCCTAAAAAAGCGAAATCTTATACTTTCAACCTTATTATGACCATTTGCAGGAAATGGGTTAATTTCAACACATAAAAAGATTTTTAAAATCATGCTCGAACATTTTTCTTAACAAAATGAGAAATGAGAGGAAATAAGAGAAGGAGATAACACAAAAGATTTGAGAAACAGCAAACCATTACCCTTTTCACCCCAAATTAATTAACAGGAAAGTTAGAAAAAAGTTTCACTTACGTAAGTGGCGCTCATGGCAGGATATACTTGAAATATAGATGTTATTTTATAAACGGGGTAAAGGAAAGTGTAAACTGCGAAGGCCAAATAACAGGAGGACGACAAGTACAGAAACGAAGTAATTCCATTGAAGAGAGTTTCCTGGAAACAGTCAGATTATTAATAGTTATTCTCACAATGGGAAAAATCAATCTGCCTCTCGTACTCACAAACAACGACTGACGCACTAACTGAAATGTTTTCTGGGACAGCAAGTAACATATCAAAAGCACGAGTGACGTGAGAACACCTGCAGAAACAGTCGTTAAGAAGCTGTAGTAAGACGAGCCCAACGACAGAGAATACGTCAAACCGTAACTGATCAACAGGTTCTGACAAATGCCCCCTAAAATCTGAATTCAGCCTTTAATTTCCACCCGAAACCAAACACCTTCCCCAAACTCACTTACGATTTCTGTCAGTTTGATTATCCCTTCCGTCGTCTTGAGAAAACCGGAGTTGACACAACAACAACCACCGAAGAAACAACTGCCTTGAGACATAACTGTCGGAACAGGTAGGACGTTTGCACACCGAGCCACGTTCATTTTATGATAAATCATCTCTGAGGGGATCTTTGGCTGATTCAAAATAAAATGTCTATTTCTGAGCGCTGCGTCCCCCGCCGAGACGGAGAACTTCCGTTGGAGCGTTCGACACTTATTTAAATTCATTATACCAACGCTTTAGAGACGAACAAGACGACGGATTATTTTTCACTGTAAACCAAGTTTGAGTTCAATCGGATGCGCGGAAATTATTTTACAAGGGTTTAAAGTTGAAAAAACAATGCACAGGTAGCTACCTGTGGCATTTTTTCGAAAAA